>QYTT01086699.1:386-31657 GCA_006980735.1 Dasypogon diadema
CGTTGAGTTGGAGCTGGGCCGGTTAACAGCAGATAGCATCGTTGAGCTTATGCTGCAGAGCGAGAGCCACTGGAAGCCAGTGGAATACTCTGAATACGCTTTTTATTTGCAACCGGTGGGCAGGCCGGAGGGCAGCCGTTGAGTTGGAGCTGGGCCGGTTAACAGCAGATAGCATCGTTGAGCTTATGCTGCAGAGCGAGAGCCACTGGAAGCCAGTGGAATACTCTGCGCTCAAAGAATAGAGAGGCCTCCAGAGGGTAAAGGAACCGAAGTAATGTGGTAAAGGGTTCCGGACTGGAGTTTTTGCAGACCGGGGGAGGAGTTTTAGTCGGTAGTTTGGCTGGGAAGCCGACACGATCCAAGGTTAGGAGTCCGTCAATTCTATTTCCCCTCCCTCCATAAAAAACGAAAAAATCCATCTTTCCCATTTTTATATATAAAATTATACTATAATTATGAGATTTTAAAAACGTGGTTGTGTCATGGGACAATTTATTACTACTTTAAACACTTTGCTTATCTTCTGGATTTAGCTTTAAATAATACAAAATTTTTATTTTTCCTTTATTTAGGGGGTTTCCCCTCCTAGCTCTGAATTTTGTATAGTTGTATTTTGTCTAGTCCGTTGATTTTTTTTGAGTAGCAACACTTACTAACTAAATTAGTGTTGAATTTCTAGAAATTACAGCAGCAAGAAAATTTCTTCTTAGAAGAATAATATTCTTGACGTATGTATGCAGTTTTCAAAGGAATTGTAGTGCTAATGGGAGTTAAATTAACTCCTATGAAACATTGATACATCTTATGCCCTTAGGACGATCTCGACAAAAAAAAATTTAATGACGTATAACAGGTCGATTCTATACGCCACTAGTAAAGTAAAAGGAAGTCATTATTACATTTTATATGGTTCCATCTATCGCACAAGACATACCTATTTGTCTCATGATTCATGTGTTCCTAATTTGAATTCTTATCAATAGCAGTTTTCTTCCGAAAACACAACAATCGTCAAAAGATATTACGCCTTTCATCAATTATAATTCATAATTTACATTAATCACAACATTTGTCAAGAAACAAATTAGTTCCCTCATCTAAGTGAATAACTATTAATGTGTTAATGAAGTCTTTGATTATACATCTTCCTAAATAAGAGATCATTGATGTCGACGTTTTCAAGTCTTATCGTAATTTGAAGATGAAAAGAAAAGTGAGTGTACATAGAGACTAGATCAGACGTTCGCCCAAATTATGTTGTTTGTTTTACTTTCGTTTTTTTTTGTATTTTAGGAAGATCTATTTATTTTTCTTTCGTTTCCCTTTACGTATGTATTTCTTGTAAAATATAATTCTTGTACAACTTTTGTAGTATTTATGTTTTTAGAATTCTTTTACAAATACAATTTAATTGATATTCATTTTTCATTACAAATAGTTTTGTGAAACCGACATATGGATTTTTTTCCATAGTTCAAAATCTGCATAAAATACAATTGTACCATGCGAAATATACATTTTATTTACATTTCATGGACCTGTCGTAATAGTTGAGATACTGAACTCCTAATAAAATATCTCTATGTGAAAAAGGCAATAGTGTTTCAGGTCAACTCAGCCTCCAACGATATATAACTGAATAATAATTCATTGTTGTAATAAAAAGTGAGTTGTTTCGAAGCTACTATTAGTTATAAATATAATATTCAAATGCTAATAATGCTAAAAAAGTGCCAAGGTGTTCACAAGGCATGTAATGGAGATCATATACCGTTTTTTGTCGTCTTTTATTTACTATCTCACTAAAAATTTGTAATATTCGAAAAGTTATTATAAATAAATTGCTACCATTTCAACAGTATAAATACATATTCTGTTTATATTCACTTATTTAATTTTATTAGATTTGCGGAATAAACATGTGCAAAACAGGCTTTTGGATTAAAAAATTTAATACATTTAAGTCACCATCAGTAGTAGTTAATTTCCATCTTATTATTTTCTACAACAGATTTGAGTACGAATATCAAATGTGGCAAAGATTTGTATTTGCAATATTGTTAGTATGAACTTTGCTGCAGAATTTCATATTATCATCATGCCGACCCATAAATGGTCAATCTTGTCTAGAATTTACTATTCTGAGACTACTACTATTCTACCTGTAGACAACAGACAATACGCACGCCTAAATGGGTGAGTTAACAGTTTACCACGTACGTTGGCTACTTTTTTTGGCTAAACATGTTGAAACAGTAACTGAGCCATCTAATACTCGGACAGACTACCTTCAAAATGACTGAATTTGAAAAATATCGAGTAGGCCTTCTTCAATTCTCGAAAAGTTTGTCAAAAAGCAAACATTTCCTTGTGTTATTTGTCAAAATGTTAATTTTGACAGCTTTTTATAATGGAGTTATTATGAAGATAGTCTGTCTAGGGTATAACTCCATAATGAGTCCATTTTAAATTACTTCATTTGAAAAATATCAAACAGGCTTTCAAAATTATTATAAAAAGCTATCAAAATTAACAGTTGTGAAAAGTAACACAAAGAAATGTTTACTTTTTGATAAATTTTTTTGTGAATTGAAGAAGTCCTACTCGATATGTTTCTAATTCAGTCATTTCAAATAGGTCTAGAGTATAAGCCTGCCCGATTTTATGAAAACAGCGTTGAAAGGTCCTAGTATTCCCGACAAAAAAATCAATTGTTGTTTTTTGTATACATTTTGTATAGTTTTATTCTACAAATCATCTAAAACGGCAGCTGATATTTTGCTATAAAATTTTCTCCTCAAATGTTGAACTTCAATTTGCTGAAATATGTAGAAATAATGGTTTCAGGCCATCTTCACGTCCCTGAAAACCTCGAAATACCTATCTTAAGTCGAATTGGGCCATAAATGACAAGAACCATCTACCATATTGGTACCCTCATTTCGAGTTTCTAAATTCTGACTAAAAGTTCGTAAATCGTAACTTCGAAAACTGCCTGGTATCGATTTTGAGTCGAATCGAAAAGTGAGTGAGACTGCTCATGGGCTGGAGATATAATTTTTACTTGTTATGCAAAATATTAATAACCATAGGAATAGGGCCCTTTACAAAAACCACGTATCAAATTGTACCTGAATATTTGTACTTTCGCTTGAGTAAGCGTTCCTAATAAATACAAACTGTGTACCACAATTGGCCCTTCAAGAAAACTTTCAGGATTCCAAAAACCAGGAGAGATCTAAACTGTGCTGTATGCATCAGAGGATTACTCCTTGAGCTTCGGCAATATCCTAAAAAAAACCAGGTTTATGATGATTGGAAGACGTTTAAAGGAATATAGCGCCCTAATGGTGAAAAAAGAGAAAAAAGCTCTAAAATTTCTGATAATCCATGTCTAACCGAAGGCATGACCACTGTGATTGTTAGCGCCATAAAAAAATAGTATAAGTAGGTAACTCACTTTATGCGCAATTATTTACATGTTAAACATTTCTTTCTCCCTCCTACCTGAATTTTAAACTGCCTAGGCCCTAGGCGGTCCTGAAGTGTAATTTGACCTCACATTATTAAGAAAATGGAACAAAGTTAAGAGGATATAAGATGTTTACAATTGCAGGCTATAGTCAATTGTATAGAAATTTATTTTCTGGTTTTTTTTTTAATATAGAGTTATTTTTGTATACAATAAAATATTACATTTCAGAATCAAATGAGAAAGCAGAGTGTTATAATGGAAAAACTAGTTGTCCTCATATATACGCCCCGCATTTAAATTTGTTTCACCCGCGCTAGGCTGTTACCCACCTACTGAATGTTCTACTTGCAAGAAATTGTGATAATCACGCACCTTTTCACTCTTTACTAGTACTGCCTACTTCACCTCTTTAATGCAATGATGATATACTACGAATTGAAGATAAAGCGTGGGTCATTTGAATGCCGGCAACTGGTCACTACATAGCTATTAGCATAATCCGAATAAACGGCGGTGCGAAAGAGATGTTTGCAGCACGTGGGCAACTTGTCCAGTAACTTCGCGGGAGGATTAGAAAATCATAGGCGATGATCTGATTATCTAAAAGACACCAAGGCTAGTGGGACTAAGCTCAAGTTATATCAATGGAGGCGTTTTATCCACACTGCGTGGTGATATCATTGAGGCACGCGAGCTTTTTGATAATTTTCTATATTTTCTATGCATCTTCCAAATGTGGGCTTAATCTATCACTCGTTTAAAATCTTTTTGGCCAAGAGAAAGTGTGTTCGGTTTTTATAATACAATAAATACATGTCTTTTATTCAGCTTTGATAATTTTTCGCGTAGGTAACAGGAAATCGATCAAGATGCCCAATCTTCTCGTTTCTGATCAAAGCCAAAATACTTTTTTTGTGTCATTTCTCTTTGAACAAATGAAATGCATGATCTTCATTTTCATAGAATAAACATTATCTAGAAATCCATTTATATGTCAAGGCTTTGTCCGAAAATTTAATCAAGTGCATTCATCTGCACTAAAACTTCAAAGATACTCGTTGCTTACATTCTGACTAAATAATCAAATTACACTTTAACTCCTCTTCAAAATTGTTTACGATTTTGAAAATTGCAAATCGCACAAACTCGTAAACCCAATTTCGTAGTTATATAGTCAATCAAAACAATTTCATAGAAACAAAATTGTCCTTATTTTCTTAATTTTAGATTCTAATGACCCAGTTCTATATTCCATACTAAAACTTTTCGTAAGTATCTACTCTCCAATTTCGGTAAAGTAACATAAAAAGAATTATTCAGCTGTTGCCTCTTTTAGAAAAAAACTGACAACTCTGTCGGGTCGTCTTTTGTTGAAGAGAAATTACCTGTGTCTAATTTTGTCCTTTAAAAGCCAGAAGTCATTAAAAAATTAAAGAGGAAAAAAGGAATCTTTTCGGTATACTTTTTGCCAGAGTTAATTTGTCTTGCCAGAATAAATAAATTTTAAAGAATGTCTTAAGGCTAAACAATTGATCTTCTCCAAAGAAAAGAAAGGGGTTTATTTTAATACTTATCTTCAATTTTCTTTTAGGATTGCAAGAGTAGGTAGCATCCTTGTGAAAAATTTCTCTGAACAGAATATTTCAAATTAATTGGTATGACAATCTCTTTTCTTTGTTTTGTAAGTATTTACATACGATTTTTCCTGACAGTTTTCACTTATGAAAATGTTGTTGACAGACATCTGGAGAAAGTTTGGAAAAAACTTTTAAGATTGACGTAAATTGCTATGGAAAAATCGTATGAAAGCCAAAAAAATATTTCCAAAAGTCAAAATTTCAAGTAGCTTAAGGGGGTTTCTACTTTTTTGGGTCCAAAAAAATCGATTTTATTATTTTTCATATTCTGAAAGATAGAAGTAGGCGGGTAGCATTGAGATTGACGTACCTAGCCTAGCCTCTGTAAACCATTGTTCGTCTTTGCACCTGCTACATTCGGAATTGTAAAATTTCAAGTACCAGTACCTGGACTTGGAAAAATTTTAATTGCTAGTACCTGTACTTGTTCATGCACTTGGGCTTAACCAGTATTGATACTGAGAATTAGTGCTTTTAAATCCATAAGAATTGGATAATCACTTTTAATATATTTGAAACTACCTTCATTCCCTTCTAACCCATAAAAGGAATCACATTAACACTACCATGTCATATGTTTTATTTCCTTAGGAATAAAACGTATAGCAAATATAATTAATTACACAAAATTGCATGAAAGAATTGATATTGTCGGTTGTGATGTTATGAATAAGCGCCCTCAAAATTAATTTTTAACTGATTATAATACAATAAGTATTGAAAACTTTTTTTTTCAAAAAGGAAAATTGCATAATTTTTGTGGGAAAAAAGATATTTTCCTTGAGTGAATAGAACTTTCGTAAAATTTTTTATATTTTCTGGTCAAAGCTTTTGCTTTAGGTCATTTTTAGAAGTTCTAAAACTTCCGCCATCCACTCTGCTCGCTTGGCTTTATGGACTATTTGATTGCCCACTTTCGTCCTCCTCTATGGTTCCAAATAATATGGAGACCTCATTTTTGTGCAATAAAGATATATTTATATGTTATATCTGTTTATATGTTCTACCTTTAATAGTTTCTTCTCTACAAGTTCCTAAAAATTGACCACTTTTTCGACCCAACAAAGTAGATATAATTAACAGAAATATTAACTAGATAATTTGAAGCGACAAACTTTCGTCCCGAAGGGAATAGCATACATTGGTATAAAACATATATTCCTCTACTGTTAATCATGGTGTATGTAGTTTCCCATAGCATTGACAATCTTGCCGAATAGTTCAATCGATCGCCATTGTGATCTGTTTTTTTTTAAATATTGGGAAATATCTGGAGATTATTAAAAAACGTGTTTTCAATTGTTCTCGTAATCAAAAAATGCAAAAAGAAAATTATTTTTTAATTTATTATTATTATTTTTGGACATTTTATTATAATGTTTACAAGTACATAAGTATATAATTATTATTATTTTATAATAAAGAAACAATTTGATACCGATTGTGAGTATTTAAAAATTTGGACTTCGTTGAATTGAAAACAGACTTGTTTATGTTGAAATTTAGGATTCGTTTGATTTGAAATTCTGGATTTCTTTGAGTTGAAATTAGATTATATGACTTTAAAAACAAAGTTACTGATAGGTGAGTGGTTTGATTTGAAAATGATTCAAAGTTAAAAAAGTATACAGGATTCAAATCAAGGTACTGCGAGGTATACCACGTGATTCCTTGAGGTGAGATGATAAAACAATCGTTCCAAATACCCCCCTAAAACCCACCCAAACCAAGTTACAGCCCCCCGAAATTTTTCGACTTTGAATGTCACCAACTCACCTCAAGGAATCACATGGTATACCTCGCGGTACTTTAATCTAAATCATCCTGTATTTATTTTTAAGTAGTTTTTTAATGTGTATGGTAGTAAAGCGTTCACCCTATACCGGGATAGAGCGGAAACTTTATAACATAACCCGGAAGCTGAGAAATGTATATTTAGTAAATCGAAAGGAGAATGGGTTTTTGCCCACTTTACATTTTTGTATGGAGCCTTTATCGGGGTTTAAAGATAAAAGAACGCAATGGTAAGGGATTACTGTTTCGCTTACTTCATCTGTAATTTAATTCTGATTCTTGTAGTATTTATAGGTCAAAATATCGATTTTTATTATGCTAATTCATTTCAACGAATTAAAAAAAATACAGAAAAAATCCTATATTTTATAATGAATCCTATATTTTATAATAATAAGTAATTATATAATTGAGTAGGCATCAATAATCCTAGCATATAGTCCTTTTTAGGACTACCAAAATATATATAAAGCGTAAATTTAACACACACACACTGTGTTAAAGATATAAGGATATTTGGTAATATTTCATTTATACCTCTATACAGATATACATAAGTATAAATTATCCTTACATTAAGTCTAGTAATTCCTTTTCAGCCCACCAATTATAAGGCACATTTGAAAGTCCTTTATGTCCTTATGAATGGATATCAACAAAAATAAATTATGTAGCCCTATAGAAAACTTCATTACCTACATATAGGCCAAATTTGGAACTTATATTATTTACCGTTATGAAAATGTTTGAATTTAACGAAAAAATCAGAAAAATGTCCTTTTTCATCGTGTAAAAGGACATATCTTGAAATTAATGTGGGCATACCCTGGAGGATCTTAGGACACATGTTCCTATCAAATTATACCCTACTCCTCCCTGTTGGTAAGATATTCACAAAAAAACGATTTTTTGTTTGAATTTCTAACGTACCTTTTGAACTTCAAATGACCTTGTCGCCTAAAATGACTTATACGTTAGATTTGTGACGTCATGAAGTACCGTTATAAAAAGTTTCAAGACAATTGGGCGCGCCACCTAAATGGAACTACTTCCCACTGCAATTCGTCAGAATATTTATGGGATCTACTAGAACTAGAACGAAGAATTCATCAATATCAATATCAATATTGAAGAATGTGTTGAAATGAAATGAACTTCAGTACTCAGGAAACATCAAAACTGGCGTATTCTAGGCAGACGAGATTGCGGGAAGTCCTCAAAAGAAAAGGATGTGCAACTAGTTAGTAAATCTTAAGTTAATTAATATTATTTATAGTTTTGACCTGACTGTAAGCAGACTTTTTCTACAGAATTTTCATGACCTTTGTTGCTTCTGGTTTTTATTTTTCATTTTGCAACATTTTTGGGTGTACGCAGACTTTTTTTTAACTATTGTAAATATGAAAGCTGCGTAAACTTCTTAACCAGAAGGTACAAAAAACATCCCTAAGATAAAAAACACATGTGGTTTTCTTCCGATTCATGTAATAATAAAAATTATAAAATTGCTGTCATTCCTTTTCATGAAAAACTACTCCTAAGAAAACCTTTTGCAGAAAAAGCAAGGTTTTCTTTAAAAAAAAATTCTCCTGTTGCTTCTTGAGAAAGAGGTGCATTGTCTGGTGCAACAGCTGATTCTACCAAAAATCACCTGGTATCCCCTTACCTGATGGATACAAAAAGTCAGTTTGAATCGAGTTCTTTTTTTTACAAAACTGGACCCAAGCTCAGGTAACTTGTGACCAGAATAGAGGAACAAGGTGGACAAAAAAATGAAGTCAGTGCACATGAGGAGAATGAACTCCTTTGAAATATGTCAGTCCCTGCAACACTGCGTCACTTGTATTCAGTCCTTTGCCCTATGTACCAGAAGACGTAAGCCGTAAGCCCACCTGATGACACTTTTTTCACTTTTAGAGTTTTAAGAAAATCATTTAATAGGTAGCAGCAGTAGCACTTGCAGGGATTTTCTCCAGAAGAGAAGTAGGTATCAAACATTCACTGCTCAT
Organism: Dasypogon diadema; assembly: GCA_006980735.1. Taxonomy (NCBI): domain Eukaryota; kingdom Metazoa; phylum Arthropoda; class Insecta; order Diptera; family Asilidae; genus Dasypogon; species Dasypogon diadema. Next base: position 9,302 of record QYTT01086699.1, read on the forward strand.
TTCCACAAAAGCACTGGTGTGTAATGCTTGTAAACTTTCGTAATTCTTAATTAAGGCGAGTGGTGACAAATTCGGAGTCAATTTGCACGTTTTCTTTGTAAGGCGATCTTTTTCGAAGTATCCAAGCAATTTCTCAAGTGTGTTTCACAATAGCATGCCGGGCATTCATCGTAAAGAGAAAACGAGGAAGAAAAAAAAACTGAGGTCAGGGAAAAGAGTGGTAATTAATTGCGGCGCTCGATGGACGTTTATGGCAGTTGAAGTTTCTCATAGAGTTTCAATTGGCGGGCCTGTTAAACGGTAAATAAATAAAAATATATGACTCAGTGACCAGGTAATTCCAAACGTAAAGAACGTAAGAAATCATTCCATTGTTTGAGCTGAGGTGGAAATGGATGGGTCTTGCCCTGCTTGTGAGTTTTTCTCTACGCTGCTAACAATTTTCTTAGGTGGAAAGTGTACATATGTTCATGAACAAAGCCTCGTTCTATTCAATTGCCAGTGTACAATCCGGTGACTGGACTGTTTCAGCTGTTTTTGTTGCTGTTTTTGAGAAGATTCCCACGATGAAACTCGAGTTTCTCGACGAGCACATTCCAGCACCAATTGGCATACACCTACCTTTGGCGGTGCGCTATGTTTGACCTTTTAGTTCTTGTGTTATTAGGAACACGATATGTGTGAGGTGTTTGGTTAATCTTATACGAATTTCTATTTCTCCGGTTTAAGATAAGCTAGAAAATGAAATTTTCTCTCCTTGGAAATTTAGGGAAAAATAAAAACATATTGTGGGATCTTAAAAACCATCTAACAATCTACCGAATTTTCAATTTTGTGTTTGGATCCAAATAGAATTATGTTAATTACTTCATCAATGACGTAATGAACGTAAGTGTACTACTATACATTCCCTACACCAATCAATTTTAACACAGGAATGTCATTGGAAATTCATTCATTACTCCTTGGTGTGCATTATTCTTTCATTGATGCATTGAAAAACATGTAAACGTAAAAGTAAAGTTCAATTTAAGTTGTAAGTATTCCATTTCTATGGTACAATACCTTATGCATTACCCTGTCATTAACAAACTCCATTACCTTACCCTTTGCTTTACCATGTCATCGATTCTAGCCACTTCGTTTTTCCTTCGATGAAATTATTCGATACCGTGCTGATCAATGTGTCGATTTCTTACTGGGATGTTAACTAAATACAAAGTGTTTGGAAGTTTAGACTAATAGTTTTAAATCGTCTTAAAGCTATTGCCTGTTGTTCAGATTTAAGGGACAATTGGTATATATTTTCAAACTATGATGATAAGATAATACTATCCGACTCTGAATGGAAAGTATGGCTTTTATTCTCAATGCAAGTTAATGACATATTTCGCACAAAAGTATCTTTACGTATCGACATTTCCTTCTAAGACTTACCTTAGGCATCCTATAATTCTTCGTTTTTGACCAATATGCATGGTTAAATATTGGCCGGATTTTATGATATTAACTACACTCGAAGCCCGAAAAGTTAATTTTATATTAATTTATTTTTATGAATTGACGGTTAGACTTGTTTAGCAAGAGTTGTTTGTAACTCAAGCAGGCGTTATTCTCTAGACTAACTCAGTTCTACGAGTCTCAGGATATTGTGATAGTATCTGCTTGGGTATAATTCTCAGGAATATCTACCTAGTGTCCGGCTCCCTGAATTTCCCTTGATATCATTCCCATGGACAAACCAACCACTAACGCTTACAGGATGTTACGTGCAGATATGAAAACAGATCAAATCAAATTCAACAGGTTTAGTTTTTTACCAAGGATCCAGCCCCAGGGTGGGGGGTTCATCTGCCATACCCACTGAATATCACCATATTCGACGTCAGAGAGGTGGATCACGTTTCTAAATATCTTATTTATTTGAAAAACACATTAAAACCTTTGATTTCAAAAACCTCGATAAAAATAGTAAAAACATCAAGTTCGTCCTTTTTTAGATTTTTATTTATATTCATTCAGTCAGAAGGAGATTAATTCAAGCACTTGATGTAAGTAGGGCAGATGTTAAAATAATCAGTTTAAAAACAAATTAGTTATCTACTTTGTTAAGCCAATGTAACTGGAAAAGGGTAGGAGGTAGGTACCAACTTTGTATGGAGTATTTGTAAGTAACATAATAAGTAACTCATTCATGTAAAAAAGATAAAAAATATAAAGGAAGTTTTCAAGGAAAATGCAATTTTTGTTCAAATTTATTGATAAGAAAGAAAATATTCCATATTTGAAAGGCAATGTTCGTTGAGTAGAAACATCTATATGAATGAAATTGGTACCTAAATGAAACCTCCGTCTGTTCAATGATGCCGATGTTATAATTTAATTTAATTAATTTTTGTAGGTGGTCAATCCGGACACAATTTCTTTAAGACGCCACATTTCAGTGGGTATGGCAGATTGACCATTCGATGAGCTCCGCGAGCACTACAAACAATTAAAAGTCCGTCCAGGATTTAGTCACCGACCAAAGTGGAAGAAGTGAAAACATAGGTGAAAGATGTTTTCAAAGATACTGTAGTTCTCAAGTAGAGAATGGTTCCAATTTTTCGCAAAAGTTTTTTGATCCTTTTGAAGTAAGATTTAGATGACAAAAAACTGATTGATATAGAACAAAATATGAATTAATCTATCTCTTGGTAGAAAAAAGAATGTTAATGGATATTGGCCCTTTTTCTACCAAGAATACTTTTAAAAAACACAAATAAAATTCCTGGATAAGTTCCTAGAATATTGATATTGCCTTTAAAAAGAAATATAAATAGTGATATTAGTTTGACAAGCGGTAACCATGTATACCAAAATATTATTGAAGGTTGTACAGCAGAAGACGCATAGCACAGTTTTTTTTTTTTTTAAATAATGCTTTTTATAGTGTTTTTCTCTGTGGGCGTTTTTACTCATTAACTCTATAATCTGTATATGTTTGCTAATTTTTTCAATGCAAGAACATTATATTATTTGAATAAACATCAATAAGTTGTTAATTTTAATATTTGCTTCCATTAGCTGTAGACATATTACAAATTTCAACATTTTTAGGAAAAGCTTCCTTACTTCACAATAAACCTTACTTTCTGTATCTTTGTGAAAAAGGAAAAACTAATGAAAATTATTTTTGGTCTAACTTACATTTAAACCCTTCATTCAGAGAATTTATGGAGTATTTCTTGCGTATTTTTTCATAAATAATTGTGTTCAATAACAGTCCTAATTCTTGGGGACCTGCTAGTGATCCATAATGAGCAAAACTAAAAAATTATATGTATATCACAAACGCTTCGTGGGCAGCTTTTGGGTAATTATGGGTATATGTAGCCTCCTTATTATCTCTTTCGGTTTCCTTGAATCTAGACAATTTCAAGCGTCCTTTAGGGTACCAAGCTATTCTAATCCACCGTGTTTGAAGAAACATTTAAATCTTTTCTTCATTTAGGAGCATTATTCAGTATTCTGATATTAAAATTCTCCAGGACTTACATGACCGAGCAGGCAATTGTAATAAATGTAAAAAATAAGAAGTAAACATCGATGGCAGGCTACTGTTTTAACGCAATTTGGAAGAATTGCATGCACTCACACACAGTTTTCAGTTTTAATTACACGTATCTAGGGTTCTACTGTAATAATTCCATAGTATTATACATAAATAAAGTTATCAATTTTCTATTAATTTCTCATTAAACAAAAAAAAACATCCTATCCTCTTATTTTCCTTAAGAAGTCCAATCCAATCAAATCCAAAATGAAGGAATGCCCAAAAATTAAAGAATTTTTTCTTTTTGGCCTTCTACTGTGGAGTACAACTTTAAAAGTTAATTTATTTTCTAAATTCCTAATGAAATTGAATAATTCTGAAGCAATTGGCAGTTACCCATTGCTTATTTTTGAACCAGAGAAAAGGGGTCGTTAAGAGAATTCTGAATAATATTGCGATTTTCATTATTTTACAGCCCTACCAGTTCTCCTCGGCGCTTATTAGCGCCCATCATATATCATTTGCAGTCAATTTGGGAAAACCTGTGATTTTTCAAAGTTGTCCACCAGATGTGTGCCTTCTCCTTTAAAAGTAAATTGCTACTTTCAGAAGAAAATAAGTCAGGCTTTTGTTTACTAATTTATGTGTGTAAATATTACGAACAACATCTGTTACTGATTTGTTTATATATCCGTCAAAGAAGAAGGCAATATACATATACAATAGGTTTCGGGAAATTGTGAATTTTTCTGAGGATATCTCCACTTTTAGGTGTTAGATCTTTAAAGTAGGTACGTATTTTAATACATAAATTGTTTTGCATAATTTGGATTTAAATACAAATAAAAAATGGCCTCAGAAGTCATTCTCATAGAAGGGTTCAAGTTTCTAGAGAGATAAAAAATAGATATATGGTTTTGGTGTTCTCTGAATAACATTTTTACACACAGATAATTTGAACTTAATTTAATTTTGTGTATACTTCAAGTAGAATAGCGCAATGTTATTAGCATTTCCATGACATCGAAACAGCAATTAACATGGAAGTAGAAAAATAGCGTCGTCATATCCAAGATTGGCTTTAATTATAGTAAAGAGCACTGTTAAAATAAAGTTAAATAAAATACCACAGAGGGAATCATTCTGCCGTACTCAATTTCTTATCCTAATTTTTTTTTTAATTGTTATTTTAGTACGAAGCTTTTAAATTCCCTAGATGGTGAGACCTGATCACACCAGTTGCAAAGCATCAGCCTTTGCCGGTGTAAATTAGCCTTCGTAAGGGTTGTAGGTGGACTTCATGGCATTGCCTTGATTTTTTTTCGGTCTACATTGTTGTACACAATCCATTTCTCGTTACCAATAGACTTCATCTGCTAAACTTTTTTCGCTTAATTTACAGGGGATTCATCGACAGCCAAGCTTGTACAAGTAGCTTTTGATTATTACATAGCTAACGCCTAATCTAACCTAGTGGTCATAATAATGGTTCATTACCCATTAATGTCCTTAAGACATCGTCACCAAACTCCTCACGTTTTCCGGGGCGATAGTCACCTTCAAGGTTCATGTCATCTATTCTGAATTTTACAAACCATCTTTGGACCATAGCTACTTCAATTTTAGATGATCCAAGAACAGAACACAAAATTTTTACGAGCTTCCGTGGCTTGTTATGCCCTACGTTGAAATTCATAAAGTATAGAGTGATATAGAATAACTCATAAAATATTTATTTAATGTTTTTGGAAATTCTAATAAATAAATTCACATATACAAAAAATAAACAGACTGTCACCTAGTCCTAAACGAACCTGACTTTTTGCATGACACAATTTTTAAGTCGAATGGAAATTTTTAGTTCCTTACAAGTCCAGAAAATATATTTGTGGTACACAATTTACAAATACTTGTTGCACAAGTATGTACTTGTAAGGATATAGATAAAACATATATTTTTGTAGTATGGTCCCTAGGTCTTCTTATCTTATGGGATTCCCAAGCTGATTTCCAAGAATCAACGACTTAGGACAAGTGACTTTAGATCTGAGTGTTGCGCGCGAGCTTTATTAACTCTTTCGAGATGGCTTTCGAATACGTAACTCAAAGTTGAAATTTGAAGTGGCATCGAAAAAACGAATCAAACGCGTACTCTACCTAGCTTGGATCAATCGCGATAAAATAAGACTGATGGCATAACGAGTGGGAATATGTTCCTTCAGCTCTAGAATAAAAAAATGAATGTGGAAAATCTGGGTCTAGATCACTTTGATACTCGCTATTTGAAGATTATCTTTCTTCATATTGCACTATTTGTGGAAGATGTGGCGACCTCTAAATGCAGTTCTGCAAAAAAGCCGTCTGATTGTAGAGCAATCAGTATTTTCCTATATATATTATAAAAATTTATTAAAAGCATACATTAATAAGCATACATTAAATTTAACATGCTGTTGAAGATTTCTGATAACCTAAAAAACCGTACAGATGATGACAAAGCTACGATTCTTTTTCTGTTAGGTTCCGCTAAATTTTTAAGAAATTAGCCGCTTGAGAACTTTTTGCCGCAATTTAATGTCTTAAGATATTGGGTCAGATGAATAAAATGGAACCAATATTGATTTTGCTTCAGTTTTATAGTAAATACTTTAGCAAATGCTTTGTGCTCCTGAAAAAAACTGGTTACTAGCACCAAAATTTGCTTGGAAATGACTGTATAAAGCATTTGCTTGATTTTTATTCATCAGGCTCATTATATCACAAATCAATTCCAGACCGTATTTATTAATAATGATGTACCGCAAGGATCGATGCTCGGTCCTCTTCTTTTTTCATTATTTCTTGAGAATGTAATTTTTTTTTTGTATTTAACAGCACAATAATATCCGATCACGTTGATATGTTTTCATCAACTCTAACCCAGTAGATGGTCTTCTTGTAAAAAGCTGTCACCTCGAATTCAACGAGTGTTTAATACGTATTAGATTTGCATTGATTTTCGGTGATTTGATCATGTCTCACAGTATTCTAAAATTATCTTGGAAATGAGACTAAGTGAAAATTTCAATTTTAAAAAGTCTGTAATTCTGACAAAAAAAACCTAAACCGATTTAATCCTTTTAGCCCCTATATTTTTTTTATTTTTTTTAGCTTGATTTGGACACAAGATGATGCGTGACACAAGCTAGTTTTCTTCATTTTAATTACGTTTTGTGCCCACTACGATTTTAGCTCATTATTTCGGATGAAAAAATTAAATTAATTTAGAAAAACACAATTAAAAAAGTAATTATTTTGGTTCCTATAAATTTTGATGTAGATAAACTATATTTTTAAATATTATTTTATTTTCTTTGCTCTTCCTACTTATACTAATAATTTTGTCAACCAATTTATTCATAAAATTTTTATATTAATTTCTCTCTGCAAATGTACATAAAAAGATTAGGCCTTGTACAATTTAATGATTAAGTTACTATTATTATTTTATCCTGTTATGTTATGGAATAGCTATAATGTATTTTACTAGAAAATATATAGCTTCGAATAATTTTATTTTTGGGCTGAAGGTATTACCATCAAGAATAATAGATAAAGTATACTATGAGTTTATGAGCTTTTCATAGCAACGTCTTCTGCTAATACTATTACTTTACTTCTTTAAAATTTCGCCTACAATGATTTAACTTGATATTATTAGGAGTATTTATTTAAAAGGATACAAGAAAGTCGACAAAGATTGTTAAAATTATAATAGCAGAGCAAAACTTACCCCCGAAAATTGACTTCTGTAATTATAAAAAATAATATAATATAGTATAAATCTGTCGAAAGAAAATATTTTTGAAATCAACTCATTTTCGATAAAGATGAGTTGACATTTTGTTGACATTTTCATTTAAACTGATAGCTTTACATCAAACTAGACTCACGAAAGAGTTGGTTAATAATGTAAAATGTAAATGTTTAAAATATAAATGTAAAAAATAAAAAAAATAAATAAATTTAATTGAAATATCTACAGAATTAATTCTCTTTAGATACGATAGTGAAGGCACCTCAAGAATGCATCTGTTTTCGCCCATGCATAGAAATGAAACACATTTCAACCATTTACAGTTGAAGAACTAATAAACATCAGTAAAATGAACTTCACAAGAAGAGTCAGTACATGTTGTTAACAAAACTATTCCCCCTGTGAGATATCTAAAAATATCTAAAATCCAACATTATCTTCAGATACTAAAATAGCGCTGGGCCAGGTGTTGCATTCAATCAAGAAAACCAATGAAGGATCATTTTCACTTCTCTTATCCGTATCCAATCGATGACTTAGACAGGGTTGGTTAACCTGCATTACTATTTTACTATTGCACTTTTGAGACTGACCCTGTCCTATATGAGTTTATACCATCTGACGATCTGTTCGTGTACAGTGAAATACCCTTGTCATTGGAATGCCTACTCCCGTCATGACACCAGTTTAGTTTCACCTTTTACTTCACTAAATTCAAAATCACAATGCGTGCGCAACTTTTTCATCCTGGCACTGTATGTTGCTCTATACATGAACCCGTATCCGAGCTTCATTTCAGAGATCATGGCTTATGCTTCTCGATGGCCAACGGGCCAGGCCAAGTTCAGCCAACATCTGTCGCGCCTTGCACAAAATTTTTTTTCTTCCGGCAATATTTGATTGGTCAAAGGCGCGTGGCGGCTGCCGATTTTTCCTCCTTGTGCTTACTTTAATGCTTATGCTCACAAACAAGTTTCTTTACCATCTTTTGAGGGCGACGACTTAATGATCATTCTTGAAAGTATGCTAGAGCAGCTGTCACTGCTTAAACATTGGGGAACAGACGAGACGCCGACAGTGCGAGATAAGAGACTTTTTTGATATCCGATGAGGTACGGTAATGTTTATACCCCCTGCTTTTTTACCTATATCAAGTGAAAATATTGATTCGTTTACTAAAGCTGACGGGGGATGTAATTGTGTGAATAAAATTCAACAAATTAAAATAGCAGTGAAATGGGTGTGATAATGAACTGGAAACCTTATCACCTACAACTACAAATTTAATCAGCACTTTTGAAATCTAAAAAAGATTCCCAGCATAAACTTTTATTAAATACTTTTAGGATTGTAACTCTTTATGTTTAGCACCGGTCAAAAACGATCTTATAGGGCTTCCAAAACTTGTAGAATAATTAGCTGTGTGTTGTTGATTTAATGCACGTTCAGTTGATCTTGATTTACACTTTTATATCAGCTAAAGCCATATGAACTCAAAAGTATAATTTATGTTTAATTAATAGTATTGATCTACGTAAATGTATGCTTTGCAGTTCTACATTTCGAATACAGCCTGTTACTCTCCTGTTTTCCAAGATTAATCACAATAACTGAGAAGTGCTCACCCGACGAACTTATTTACATTTACCCCCCTTGTATAACTCCAAAATATAATCTCTTATCCAATCGATCGTAAATGGTTTTAGTACTATTGAATCATACATTGGTCAATATTTTTATTTATATAAAGATTAAGCTATTTCTTGAACTGTAATTCCCCTTGTAATTTAATTGTGGATTTCTTGGAAATATTTCTAAAAAAATATGAAATGGATTAGATTTTCGATTAGATCGGTAGTGATTACAGAAATACTTATCAAGGAAAAATTTACAATATCTATTTCACCATCGGGTATATGAAAACCTTTTAAAAAAACATCTTGATAAAAAATAAAGAAACGCAAGATACCTGGATGTATTTCTAAGTACTTCATTTTGAAGAGAAGAAAAGGGGAAACCGGGGCGAATAGCTTCGACTCTGTCTGCTCCTCCGCCAATGATTATGTATCCATAATAATATATCAAGAGCTATTGATGGCGGTTCGTATACGAACGCTTTTAAAAAATCTATAATTCCTATTGAAACCATCGCAGAAACTTATCCAAAAATCCATTATCTGAATCTCTGTATGCTACATTTTTGTCCGAATTTCTACCAGCCTCCAACTCCCTTTGAATGTCTATAACTTTCTTAATGCTTTAAATACCTACTTCAATAATATTTTGTAGAGCGATTCTTTAGTAGTTTTGCTATTAAAAATGTAAAAATCAGAAACTAGATCTCTTCAAATACTCAGATTGCCAGGGGCGGATTTAGATTTTCGATTTGGAGCGGGGGTCATGGTTTCGTCGTGATTTTTGAAAGTAATATTGTAGAAAGCTAGAAATATGAGAAGAAGATAATTTAAATTCACATTTATTATTTATAATTCGTGTTTTTAAAAAATGAACGTCAATTGAAAAAAAAGTCTTCTTCTAGTACTCTTAAGTGATAATTGCCTAAACATCGAACTCAACGTCTCTATGAATGCATGAAAACGAGGTTAGTGAGCCACTCTTCTGTATCTGAAATCTGAATCTGTCTCTCCTGTATCTGGAAAAACTATTAGCAGGCATCTTACAAAATCTGCGAGACCTAAAAAATAGGCAGTCTTGAAAGTCGAATATCTCGAATATAGATTGATGGAATTTTTCGAGTATTTTGCAGGTTGAAAAGCAACATTTAAGCTCCATTTCTTCAAACTTTTATTTAAAAAATTTGTCTATTTTAATTCTTATGAATTGAAATGTAGTCCTATGTTTTGAGAAACACCGCCGCACTACTGCAAGTTCCAAGAGAAATTAGAACACAAAAGTTGAAATATGTTTTTTGTTCAAATCAAATTAGAATAGTTTATCTACAATGTAGCGTAAGATTTTTTGAAAATATTAAAAATTTAGTGAATGACAACCATTTGAAAATTAAATTCGATTTTTCAATCAAAAATTGAAATTTAAGGTGTCAAAAATATAATTTATATATCAAAAAATCTTATTTTTTTGAGGAAAACACGTTTAAAGTTTTTGGCGCCATCAACTGTTTATGCTACTTTAATTAGTATCAAAGCGCTATCTAGTGTCAAAAATATAACACATCATGAAATAGTCAATAAAGCAAACAATTTGAAAACAATTTTAATCATGAAATTTCACTAGCAACGAAGAGGGATTGGTATTCTGCTATGACCTGGGAAGTTGAAACACAAAAATTAACTTGACGCACCGACAACGTTTGAATTTTCCGAATTTCGAAAAATCTTTTTGGTACACTATTGCAAAGGTGTTAAGATTAAAAAATATACAGGGTGAGATACCTGCTGGGTACGTGCAGTACGAAGAATGGCAGATTTCTAATAGCTGTGATCAAGTTGTTTTTGCAGTTTTTGCTGGAAATATCACAACAAATACACGGCAAGCACAGCTATCAGTCATCAATCACGCTTCATGTTGCACATACGGTAGGAAACAGAAATGAACCTTTCTTGAAAAGGATCGTTACTTGTAATAAAAAATTGATCTTCCTGGATTACGGAAAACAAAATATTATGGTAACTATAGTCGTATGCTGAAGATATAGTTCGTTAATCTTATTCCTGCCTTCAACTAGGAGAAATCACTGATAGTGAACATTACTGTTCCGAGATAGAACACTTATGTAACAAAAACTCCATTAAAAACAACCTGCATTAAGTAATTAATATGGACCAATTCTGCCCCCTTTTCAGAAGTTTGAAACCATTCCTGTATTAAAAAATGATCAGAGACAGCTTCCCTCTTCCTCCCTCCTCTGAATATTGTTCAGGAATGATTATTTTCAATTGCTATCAAGGTGTGAATTTAGTTTGCTCAGTTTACACCTCGAAAAAACAATTTTAAGTACGCCACTGGACTTCATAGAATATTTTACTTCTAAAAACAAAACTTCTTCAAAATGGATCGCCGATGCAAACGATTCATATCTTAATTAGTCTTGTTATTTACAACTTTAGAAGAGAAAACTGAAGAAAGATAAATTACAATACCAGAAACATTAAAGAAAGCGATATAGAATGACGTTTGTATCTTTAACTGTCAAACAAGCTTCTAAATTAGATGATAAGTCCTCGCGAATTTCAAGAAATTTCATCTTACTGCAATTTATTTCTTTTAATTCATGTTTAATGACTTTTTTTCATTGTTGCTGAATATCATTAAATATGACTCTCTCCCCCCCCACCCCTTCTCTCTCTCTCTCTTTCTCTTTCTCTGGATCCGCGCTTGCATATTGTCAACATTTGTATTATACATATTTTCTTCATTTGCAGCCTATGCTCCCTAAGGACCAAATTTGTAATTAAGCAATAAAATTACAACACAAATGTTGTAAAAACATACATTAAGATCTAATTAGTCGAGAATAGTAGTAGTAGCAAGTAATTGTGAGTCTCAAAATTAATTTTTTGTTCTATAATTTCTACAAAAAGTCGATTATTCTTTCTGTAAGTAATGGATGTCGTTATGAACCATTTTTTTTTTAAAGATTGTAACCTCATGCGAAATCACCCAGGTCGATGTTCTTAATACTTGGGTACAAGAAAACACGAGAGGGAAAAACATTACTGAACAACAGCTGTTACCTTCACAATTGCAAATTTATGCAGGACTATGTGTGGCTCAATTCCAAAATCCTTCAACCTCACAGATCATCTTATAATATGCTATATACATAGCTTTGAATAATACTCACTTCTTCCCCAAAAATTTACAGCCACTCATCCCCTAAATATAGAATACTTCATGGCATCAGTGTGGCGTGGAACTAAAGACATGACATACAAAACGATTATATGCAAAACCCTCATATGGCATTATGGCACAAGTATAGTTTTTTCGATATGTACATAAACATCCCCAACTGAGGCAGTCGGGATGTCGGGTAGTAGTTACCACCAAAGTGATTCCACAAGAAGAGACTCACCCAACCCCAGTAAAAAGGACAAAGCACATCTCCCCAATGGAATCGAAATATAAAGTGTAAGCTTGTAAAGTGCATTCAGACCAGACATACTTAAGTGTGTAGTGTGTACTCTGTACTCTGTGGAGATTTTCTTGTTTATAACTGTACTGTGGAGAGATGATATAGTCTGGAAATTGGCGAGACAGGCAAAGTGACGACAGTAAACAACTCAAGGGGAATGCGCCCCATGCTTCATTGCGCTTCTTCAGCCGTCTTCGCGTTAGACATCTGCGAGTAAAGGAAGCCAGGCATGGTCCCGTCCCGCATGGCGTATTTCGTCATTAGAGTAAACTCAGGTTCAGGTCACAAGAGTCGTTGCCGCGGAGAATTATCATAAGCATAACCACATTTTCAGCAATCAGCAGGCAGCATAAGCTTTGTTGGCTGAACTGGAACTGGAACCTCGAGCTCGAGTCGAGGTGAAGCCTCTGCCTCAGTGAGGAGGAGTTGTGAAGTAGACAAAGCCAAAGTACACTATTCAGTTTCGTGGTAAACGTCAGAGCGTGAAGTTGTTTCCCGAGGTATCGTTCTGAGGGTCGAAAACGGTCTCTTCAAATCATGGCTAATATTGCCATCCATTTCGACTATTAGGGATTGGGAACGCTATACAACCTAAGGATTTTATAGTGAGAGGACGTTTCGAATCGTGTGTGATTAATTTGCAGGACCTCTAATTAAGGAAACTTAATCGGCGTTTTGTGAAAAAAAGTAATTCTCGTGCGATTTAACTCTTGCGAAATTAAAGTGACCAGTAAAAGGGATTAACAAGGATTTACTGACTGATATTATTGACCTGTTTGTTGAACTTGGATTTTGTGTGATATTTGTTTTGTTAATGGGTTTATCTGGATTACATTCGGGTGCAGAACCGTGCCACTGCCAACCGGACAATTTTCCACTTAAAAGGAAAATGCACATTTTAAAGAAAATTAAAAAACGTTTCGGACTAGGTTAGTATAGTAAATTAGATTATTTTTTTTTACATTAGTCATTTTTTAGTTATTCTGCCATTTTTCGGCATTTATTATTTACCAAAAAAAACCTTTCCTTTAGTTAAAATAAAAAAATGACGGTCTGATAACCCAACCTTGAAATTGTTTATAGTTTTCTTGAAATACCTGGTGATTTCTGTTGAGTGCAATGTTTTTTTTTTGTTGAGGTAGAAGGTAGAGGATCGATTGCCTGATTATTTGTGAGATTAGATTCCTAAAAATGTTTAGAAAACTTTTTGGTTAGGTAAATCCCAAAGAACTTCCAGATTATTGATATTCGATTAGAAGTAAGGTCTACCTAATGCTCAAACAGAAGGTGATAGTTTATGAAGCTCTTTAATTTTAGAAGTATATAAAAAATGGATATAAAAGTGGGAGCACATTAAAGTGTAAAAAAACCAGATAGAAGGTCAAATTTAAAAACAGAATTAAGAAAATAGGATTGAGTTTTCAGGTAGGAGATTTAGTTACACAATGAGTTCAAAGTCATTTTAATATGGTTTTTAAAAAGCGAAGAATAAGTAAGTTCAGAGTGGCAGATGGACAAAACCGCAACTATTTAGATATTTTACTTTGAAGATGGTTGCGATATAGTGCATTGCATGTTATTTTAGTAACTGAAAATTAAATGTATGGTATTCCAGATTACCAGTGTCCATATTTGGTATCTCGACACGATTGATCGAATCGAGAAATTGCGATGTCTTGTTATTGCTTTTCATAACAACAAAATAAAGCGATTTCTCGATTCGATAAATCGAATCGGGATACCAAATGTAGACTCAGGTTTCGCAGGTACGTTTAAAAGCCTACTTGCATTATTCGGCCGGCTTTCCAATAGTTAGGGTTGCATCAAAATATTAAACTAATTTAAATATTAATATTATTGCTTTTCATAACAACAAAATAAAGTGATTTCTCTATTCGATAAATCGAATCGGGATACCAAATATGGACGCAGGTTTTGCAAGTCCCTTTAAAAGCCTACTTGCATTATTCGGCCAGCTTTCCAATAGTTAGGGTTGCATCAAAATATTAAACTAATTTCAATTTGTTGATAGTGGGGATGTTGACTTTTAAAGGGTATAAAATACAATCAATTGAAAGATTTGTTGTTTTTAGCGCAAGGAATAATATGTTATAATGCCTGCACTCGATTTTTAAATTTATTATATATTTAGGATCTTCACTTCGAAAATGGACCTCTATTTTTGGATATGTGTTGTAAAAAAGGAAAAGAAAGAACGAACCTCTTTTCTTTTTGTGATATTATTCTAAAGAAATCTGAAATATAATTAATATAATAAAAGCAAAGCTCCAGTCCAAGTTGGTCCATAGTACATAACCGTTTGAGTGCGAAGTATAAGAGTTTTCTTCGTGAAACGAGTGCTTTCGTCCTCCTCAGCACTCAACTCATTAAGATTAACTCAGATTTAAATAAAGAAATATCAATAGCTAAGCTAGTATAAAATACCTATTAAGATCGTTGTGATTTAATTGGAAATGAAGAGTGATTCAGAGCCTACTAAAAAGTTTAGGTTCATTACAATATTGTACAGATTTGTTCTAGAGGACGTTTCTAGCATTAAAGGTAAGACGAATGCTGGCCTGATATAATTTTCTGTTGATAACACTGACTACATTGAGCTTTTATAACATATTTTACATATAATGTTTATAATAGGATTTCGATTTATTTGTTTATTTTTCTGCATTATTTGCATTGCATTATTTCCTACATTTTCCTATTTTTGTAGTCCCTATCAACAACTTCGCGTTATGTTACTTTTCAAGCAGTTTCAGTTTCTATTTCACTAACACTGCTTTTAGGTGTAACCTCATGATTATCTCCTTTTGTGCTTGCACAAAAATAGTAACTTTTCTTTTGCATTTTACTATCCCGTTTATTAAATGTTAAAAAACCAACAATTCTATAAAATGTTCTAGGTTTTGTAAATGTAAACATCTTTTTATCTTTTATCACAATTTTTACACAGATGCAGTGACTATATCAGAACTACCCGGAAATGATTTTTCAATATAACTGAGTATGATTACACTCTTCTTAAATTTTAAATATATTGTCTGTACTGAGTATTTTGGATGGACACTTTTTCTTGTAATGCATACTGACATTACCTACATTTCACACATTCTTCTTGTAGTAAAATACAAATTCGTTAAGCGTTGTGTTGATAAAATACTGCAAAAAAGGGAAAGGACTGAGGCGCATATCTGCAAGCCTTCTCCTCTGTAGGCGTGGGTTAGATTTCGGAAAAGGACACAATAATTCCAATGGATACCAGTGATTGAGGCAGTTCTACTCACATAAATTGTACTTGCGAAACCAATGGGTTGTGTCACTGTAAAAAGTTTATATCAAAAATTGTGTGGTTTACGCAATGTTGAATGATAAATGTTGCATGTTGACAATACCAATTTCTTTCCGCCTAAGCTGTGCTGTGTGCATCATAGGGTTGTCCCCTGAGCCTAGCCAATAGCTTCAAGAGATCAGGTCGGACAACATGGTGTAATATTGAAATTTCAGAAGTATGGCATTACAGGAAAACGTGCACATACAATTTTTAAATAACTCGATACCGGAGACATATTTAAGTTTGAATTTATAGCGCTATTTTGACTAACCCAATTCGTAAATGTCTCAATAACTAACTAAATTAAGTCTTATAATTTAATTCTGTTTAAGAAATCATCATTCGTTTGAAGTTTTATAAGTTTATCCTTTGTAAAAAGAAAATTTTTGGAATCCTACGTTTGAATAACATAACATAATTTATTTATTAATAAACTATGTACTACAGTATAAATTATTACAAGTTAATCTTAAGGGGAAACAACATGGAGACGACCAATAAAAAGTTGATTTTCGGGGTTTCTTTTTTACTTATACAAACATAGCATGAACGTTACTAATAGGCGATTGAAAAGAGCATACTTTGAGCTATTTTTACGAATTTTTTTATTCCGAAATTTTTAGTTTATAATGGCGCGACAGATGTCGCTGCATGACGCTTCACGAAGAACGCTCTTTTCTGGTTTTCCATGTAACTATCTTTGTAGTGGTTTAAAAAACAAAACGCTCTTTGAAAGCTTATTGGTGTAGCTTCAGTTAAGCATATACCCGATTTAAAAAAAAAAACGAATAATTGTGGGATTGGCAGATCTTTAAAGAAAATATTCGAAAAATCGCTGAATTTTTCTCCAAAATAGAGTAAATTCCAATAGAAAAAAAAATTCCGTACGCTTAACTGAAGAGAATTTTATGTAGTTTAAGTAGATCTAAAGAAAAATACGGTTCAATTTTAATTGGCAGAGAAAACAGGAAAACCAGTTAAAAAAATGTCATTTGGAGAAAAAACCCAACAAAATGCGCTAAGCTAAAATCACCAGACACTATTCGTTACCGTTACGAATGAACGAAAACTAACCTAAAAATGCATCTTCAGTATTGCCAATACAATAAAGGGCCAGTTTACAATTCAATTTAACCTTTTAAAAAATATCCCTTCATAGAAATCATTTGTTTGCCGGCAATGCATCATCCTGATAGCTGGTTCGAACGATCGTTTTAACCTCGTACGCGTCAAGAGAAAATATGCTATAACTTCGTCATTCTTATGTATTTTTACATAATATTTTGGGATAATATTCTATGAAGTGCATACTTTCGAATACCGCATAAAAAAAATCAGGTTTTCCCAACTTCCTGTTATTCCCCCTTAAGAAATAAGAGAAGGTAAAGAAAGTTGGAAAAAAAATGAAGAAAAAAGAGGGAAAAAATAACTTATGGCAAGAATTCGGAATTTTTAAAAGTAATTAAAAACAATATATCAAATTAATAAATAAAATGAGAAAAAAAATACTAGATATGCAACTAAAAAGTAAAAAAAAGAGGAAAAGCAAATACTATTACAACATATCAATACGTTCACTCAATTCATTAATATCCGCAATCTTTAAGATGTTCAAATAAGTTATTCTTGAAGCTTACGAACGTACTCTGGCGTGAGCCTAGTTAGTGTGGCAACGATCCATTGGACATTTACTCTAATTAAGGTTGTGGTTACAACATTTTGATTTAGGAAATAAAAAATTCAGGTCCTAGTTGAATTTTACTGCGATTTAGTAGAAAACATGTTTGCAAATGTACACACCTGGAGAGGAACCCGTAGACACATCTTAATGGTTCGCAAAAGCGATTCGTTTTCAAGCCAGAAATACGATTCCATCTTGACCTTGACAATATTAAAGTGAAATTAAGTACATATAAATTAAATACCTGTTCTAAATATAATGCTAAGAAAACTGAGAACATTTATTTTAAGAATCAAAAAGTTATACCACTCAATTGTGAAATATATATATATATTTTTGGGTTATTTTTGATTATCAGAAATGAAGCATTTATAGATTGATAATTTATTGCCCAGAACCGTTTACTTAATCTCTTTTCAAGATTTTGAAATTGATAAATTTCTTTCTAGTAATTAAATGGCTGCTTCTCTTTTTTTAATTTTGTAGATAGTATAGTGTGGATAAATTTTACGCATTTATATCTCTTTTGACAGCGATTGTAATTTACGTAGTCACCTACTTTCTTTGGAGAAGGAAACATATTTTGCTAACTATGTAATCACCTCTGCATATCTCTCTATATTCCTATCAAATCTGATAAATTTAGAATATCTTGAAACTTTGGTAAACATTATTTACCTATATATATATATATCTTTTACATATGATCACATTTTATTATGCATCTTCTCAAAGATAGCCGGACTACAGGTACTAAATAAATTTTTCTATAATTCATTGCATTCCCACGCCGACCTGTTTGAATGCGAAACACATCGTAACCAGCCAATTTGTTCCTAGAAACAATTCACCAATGGTTACTTGCTGTTACTGATCGTGATCACGAATTGACATTTTACCAGTTGAGTAAGGCTACTTTTTCTGAAATAAATTGATTTGGTCATGAATAAAAGTCTTTGATTTTCATTTAATCTGAGTCAGTTGACTTTTCGAGTATTGTTAGTTTTCATATAATAGCTGAATTTGTTTCACTAAACCAAGATTCCCTCTCGCGGTCATCTTTAGATTCACTCTTTAATTAACAGAATTGTGCTATATAATTTTCAGCATAGCTTCATCAGTTGCAGGTCTTCATCTTCGTTCATTCTTTTAAGTAATATGCGATCACTTTATTTGCAAAAAAACAAAATAAACCTTCTTGTGGAAATTAACACGAAGCCTATAAGTCTGCGGCGGTTTTGGTCACGATTTTACAGTCTTAAAAAAATTTCCAAGTAATAGTATTCGATTTCTCAAGATTGTTAAATAAAGTTCAGGCATATACCTATATGTTTTCACTTACTTAAAACTTAAATGTGAAAGATGCCAGGAGTGGGTTAGCTAATTTTGTGTTTGCTCTTCGTCGTGATAGAGTCAATTAAAACGAAATATTTAGCTAATTGGATTTTACACAAATTATTGGATATGATACCACTGGATAAGCTTTCATTTTGTATGATATTTATTTTGAAATAAAGATATAGACTTAACTGTCGGTAGTTTGTATGAATGTAGGTCTTTTATAAGAGCAGTATCGCTTTATTAATAAAGCTATCTTCGAATTTTCCATGTTTCAATATAAAGTTTGAGAGCTCATATTATAGAAAGAAAAAGAAAATTTCACATCTATGCTATTTTGTAGGGTTTTCTTTAATTTTAATATTGCCGGACGTATTTGAATTTCATCAAACTGAAGATCTCCTCTAGTAACTTTTTTAAATATCTCCGATGCTAACAAGACAATGAACGAATATTATTTATTTTATCTTTAACTCTATGACTGTAAATTCAGTATGCAGTATTAGTATTTGTAAATAAATGTAGGAAATTATTAAACATCCAACAACAGAGCTATCATAGTATATGCAGCTACATGCTTGTATCAGCAAAACCCATAAATGTTTGGGAAAAACAGTGGCCCTAGGATAGAATCCTGTGGAACACCGCAATTAGTTGATAACAAACTTGAAGGCAAATCATTGCATTTTACCATCTGCATTTGACCGGAAAGGTATGACGCTACAAGATTACACGCAAAATCTGAAAATCTAAAGTTATTGTTAAGCTTATTAACCAACAATCTATGATCAACTTTGTTAAAAGCTTTAAAGAAGTCCAATAGGACCAGTGTGACAACTCTGCAACTCTTGCAATGCGAATACCATCTGTAACTTTAAGCGGTAGTGCAACTATACCCAGGTCTAAAGCCAAACTGAAGGGGATTTAGAAGGCTCGGAGATCTGCTTATGCAATAATCTCTCAAATACCTTGGAAAAAATGGCAAAATAGGTAGAGATTTGTACTGAGAAGTTCGCCCAGTAGACTGCTTTATCGAAATAATTCTAGCCTCTTTCCACTCAGAAGGAAACGTTGAAGTTAATAAAATGTATGAGTGAATAATATTGGGAAGAGCCAGTTTAACAAACTTGGGATGAAAGCCATCAAATCCAATTGCTCCGAATCTTTTAGAGAACACAGTTTCCATACTTTATTTTCATAAACTCTTGTTAAAGAAAAGCCATCAGAAGAGCGGTCACTACTAGATATTATATCAATACAAGGCGCCGTATTTAAATACGTAAAAGAATATGCGAATTCTGCATTTAGTATATTAAGATCGACGGCATTTGGACATTTGTTCTGTTTGTGTGTTGTATCTCTTTCTGTTAAAAAAAATGTTGTTTGAATTTTTTTAGATATTCATTTTTAATTATAGAAATTTTTATCTGTAACTTTATCATAGATCATATATCATAGATTTTAGACTTTTAGAGGATATTTTGAATTCTGAAACCATCTGAAATATCTCAATATTCATAGGTCTATACTTACAGAAAGAAGATTGACTATCATTGAAGACTTTTCGTACTTTTCATAATTTTAACGTTTACTTCCACAATAAAGGCGATATAAATTAATTAATCACAGCAGTTCTGATATGAATGATTCATTAACCATTACTAATTTTCCATGATGACAATTTTTTCTTCATTAATTATACAAATAATTTTGAATGGTGAAACTTTAAAATAAAAATATTTTATTATCTTAATTACTTCCAAATTGTTACCAAAAACCTTAAATTTTTCGTTAATAATTTCCTCTTAAAATCACCGACATTTATTTTCCACTTACGAAACATAACCACAACCTTAAACAGTTTACAAAAGAAGGTGATCAGAAAACAAAAACAAAAAAAAAATATTCACAGAGAAAAACCTCAACAAAGTACACGCATACAAAACTGAGAAGCAAAAGCACTTTGAAGTTCAAGTGATCGTGCCCAAAAGTAAACCGTGGGAATTTCATTCGTCAGCCTCATAACTTTGGCTAGTTGATTTGACCGGTGTTTTATCAAAAAGCCAACAAGAGTTGAATGAAAGTAGGAAGAAGGTAAAATTCAACTCTTTTTCTTCGTCATCTTATTTTATTTCTTCCTCTTTTGTTTTGTGTGAATTTTTTCATTCTTCCCTTTTTGGTCTGCGTTCCGTATCTTCACTTTGTGCATAAAAGATACACGAAGATGCTGCACAACCAGTTAATGATGATCGGCATCGTCTCTCTTTGGAATATATATGATTACTTTTATCTGTTTTTGTTTTGATCGTGCGCACTGCAATCTTCTCTCCGGCTGCTTTATTAGCCAGGCAATTCCAGAATGGTCTGAGGAAGATCCTCTAATATCTTCGTAATAATTGTTCGAGACAATTACATAAGATTTAAGTACAATTGATATCGCTTAATCTCCACACCTTTCTTTTAATCATTTGCCTTACGAGAGTACTGAATACTTTGTGGGAAAATGTAAAAACTGGTTTATCATATTCAAACACTTTGAGGTGGAATTGATTTAAATATTTGAATTTCATTGATACTGGGGTCGGCTACCGAGCATTTATACTATTATTAATTTATGATGATTAATTACTTGATTATGAAACTTGTAAAAAAAGTATGTTGATTAGTAGACAGTAGTAGATAAAATTATCAAAATTTATTAGATATTGATAAACTATTCGCACGGAGTAATATAAAAAATTTTATTTTGATTGATGCGCCAACATATTGGGTTCCAATACTAAAATACTCAATTTGTCAATGCTTTTCAATGGATATTGAACACTTGGCAACTAAGGCGGCAGTCTGTTATAATTTCAACGATTTTATGTTGCTGTCTTACATTTTTACTAGCAAAAGAAATGAAAAACACTTGAAAACTCTTGAATGGAAACTTTTCCCATGGATTTCTATAAACAGTGAACATATAAACAAGATAAATTAGATTCATTTAATCATTGCAACTGCATTCGAACTCATTTAACTCTTCAGTACTGCACTTAGTCTGCAACACTCGACAGACTTGGTTTGTGAGAACGGTAAGTGTCCCGACATGGGAAATTATTAGGTTCTAAGTGCACTTTCAGAACTTTTACTCTAGTACTGATAATCTGAATATACTACATAACATAATAAAGATAATTAGACCGGGCATATGGATTTCATTTCCACTTCAGATTTTCGATACTTCCAACAGTTTGACTTAGATGAAAAGCATATCAGTTAATGTGAATTTGTTTTATGCATGAATTTATTGATATAAACGAAGGTCTGAAATTCTCGCTTCTTGAGAATTGGAAGAAAGAATTTGTGGTAAATAATTTATTGAAGGCTTAGCTATTCCTTAACACGTTGACCGCTACAGTGAGCATAAAAGTTTTCGTGAGATAATTATGTGCTTAAAATGCCTTTTTTGTGAGAGAGCATGAAATGCCGATCACCATTGACGGGTATGGAGCTCAACGTGTTAAAGGCAATTTTTCTTAACGTAAGCTTCGCTTCATGA
>QYTT01086703.1:0-18374 GCA_006980735.1 Dasypogon diadema
ATAATTATCTTTGACACTAATGTGTTGATATTGCTTAGTAATGAAAGTTTTTATCAAAGAAATAGAAGCTGTAGAAAAATAAAAACGAGATTCAATTTTATATAATAAAATGATACCATCAACCCAATGAAATGAATGAAATGTAGAAGGCTCCATAAGTTTAAGTACAGGAATCATATGTTGCAAAAGGCTTCTTTTTTGAATGCGCAAAAAACAAGAGCGTTAGATACACTGGACAATTTTTATTGATATCAGATCGATTTACAAATAGTGCACAATCTTTTGTTTTTTATATGTATCTATATTTTAGAAACTTGGATCTGTTATTGCAGAAAACGAAGATAGGTAAATATTTTTAGAAATTCTGGGAAAAATTTTGATGTCCTTGAAATGAGGGGTTTAATTCGATCTCCCACTTCATAAAGTCAAAAACCTTGGAGACCATAATAATGATATTTTTTGAGAATTTAAAATTCTGCAGGTTGCTTACAATAATTTTGGAATAAGTCAAATTATTAATTTTTATGTATATAATCGTTGGTGCCCTATTTGAGATCGTATAACTTCTGAACGACTTGACCGATTGTGATCATATTCCCATAATATATTTGTTTTGTTGAGACGGTACTTTACATTTGACCATTAATAATTTACGTAGAGGGTCATAAAAGGATTGTTAATACTGAATTTGGTTGAAATCGGTTGATATTAAGGGTGTGAAATTGGATGCGATGAAATCGGAGAATTTTGGAGGTAAACCATCCGCCATCTGGCGGATTGGGATGAAACTTTGTGAACCCCTCTGTGGTTGAGAATGAAAGTCACAGACCTTACATTTCCATTATATTTTATTTCATTACAATAGGTCTGTCCATCCCAGAGTATACTAAAATATTGGTGAAAAAGTCACCAGTGAAATGCGAAAAATTAAGGCATTCTCCGAGAGAAAATCACGAATTTTTCATCCCAGTTAAGTTTGGTACCAGAAGACTGCTCTCGATGAGTACTTTTCAAAAATGTATAGTTAGAGTGACCTATAATTATACAGTCGTTAAAATGAATCCGTATTCATAATTTGTGGTAACCTAATTCAAAGTCTTGCGCGCCCTTAAAAATATCTTCCTTCGTAGTAAACGAAGATTGAAAGATGGTAATTAATTCTTAAGAAGATGGCAGCATGGGAAAACGAGGGGATGTGAAGATGGGAGGATGGGAGAATAGTTGAGACGGGAAAATAGGAGGTTGGGTGGATGGGAAGATGAAAGAATAAGAAAATGGGGTTTGGAAGATGGGAAGATGTTAAGGTGGGTTGTTGACGTATTCGGTTATCACTCCTAGGAAAAATCTACTATACAAACAAAATCACGGGTATTCCGGGCAACGCTGGTAAACGAATTAGTTATAAATTAAAATTGATTGAGTAATTGATGTAATTTCCTAATTGGTCCTCAAGGGACTTTAAACATATCTGTAGAAAAAATGTTAATGTGATCCCTCTCAACTAAGAGATACATCATAAATTACGAATGCGAGGACACAATCACCAGTGCCACATTTTAAAACGTCCCATTTACCTTTTCCTAATGACTCAAATTAAAAGTGCTCGACAGGAGGTGAGGTGTTGCAGCAAATAGTTTCGTTTAAATGTTGCGTGACTGCTTTCATTTAATTGAATTCTTTGCACACGTGCACACATTTGTCCATGAAAAAATCTCCTGACAATTAAGATGAAGTAATCTTATCTATTTTCAAGTTTCTGCCCATTTCACTGCATTAGTTTACTTCAGTCCGTTCAGTTGTTTCGAATATTTAAATAGTATAACCGATGGCTAGTCACTCAGCCTCTGTAGAAAGTTCCAAGTCCTTCAAGTTTATATCAGAGTATTGCACTTCTAGTACTCTCCATGGAGTTAAATATATTGGAGAGCCATCGAGACCATATTGGGAGAGGTGTGTATAGATACTATTATTCCACCGACCTCAATGTTTTGTGATTTTTAGGATATTTTGGTTATGTGTTCTGAGCCTTTCAATCTATGGAAGTGTAAAACTGACCGTACAAGTTTGGGATAAATGGCAAAATCATCCAGTCATAATATCATTTTCGGATAAAACCACAATGATTAGTACAATACCTTTTCCTGCCGTAACTATATGCCCCACAGATCAGGTGAAATTCAGTACTTTTAACGTCACAGATTATTTAAAACCAGTGTTAATCAATTCATCATATTCACAAGAGGAGTTTGTAGTTTATCTTTAGATACGATAAATTTTTCAGTATACGATATTTTAGGTGGGAAAATATTGAGGCTGTTGGAAATCTGTGTGAATTGAAGGATCTGAATAATATTTTCGAACGAAACAATGTTTCGTCAGAGAAACTGATTCCCGTAATGGGACGTATTAAACCATCACTTGAGGATTTTTTTTTCAAATGCATTTGGCGAGGAAAGAATCGGTCTTGTCGTTCCCTTTGGACAGAGTCGGTAACTTCTCATGGAATTTGCTATACATTCAATGGACTGGGGAGTGAAAATTTGCTAAGAGATGAAATGTAAGAAAATCTGTTTTGTTTTTTTTAAGGACTATTAGTAATACGTTCATATATTAAAGGTTACATGATGATTTTGTTACGGAACTAGTCAATAAGAGGATAACTTGGGACTCAGATGTGGGCTATATTCCTCAAAAACGAAAATCAAGCAGATACCCCCGAAGAGTATTGAGTGCAGGTTTTGATATCGGATTGTCATTGGACTTATTAGGGAGATCCGAAGATTTCAACAAATACTGTGAATCGATTTTGCCAGGATTTTTGGTAAGAGTGTACTTTTGTATACCTAATAGTTCTCCGCATAGCATCAATCCTAACGTTGGGGTGTATGTCATACGTTTTACCAGTTGATATCTATGGGAAATGTGTTGGCAACAAATACTTAAGACGGAGGGAGGGAGTAGCAGAATTCTGAGGATCTACTTGGGTTAATGCCTGTGGGAGGGTACTGGTTATGCAGTCTTGAAATACTTTTCTATAAAAGTATCGTATAGAAAGAAGGAGGAAGTAGGCTAGTGATTTCGAAGAAAAATTTATTAATCCCCTTTAAAGGATCTCGAAAATATGTACATATAAAAACGGGGATTTTCTCAGGGAATCTGGACATAATGGGATCTTAGGGGTTACCGCTATGAATTGATCTTCCAGTGAAATCAAAGTTCGACATATTTTAGAATTTGTTTTTTTTAAAAAGTTCTATGAATCAATAAATATGTACAGAAACTAACTGGGCATCTAACTTAAAAAATAGCTATTTTTACATGCTCCAAACGATTACCCTGATGGAGAGAGGAATTTTGTACGGATATCATTCGATCAAGAAATTCTTATCGCAATAAAACCAAGTATGAAAACAACCTCATCGAAACTGATGAACTACAGTCCATTAAAGTTGAGTATTTCACATCAAACACAGTTCATAACTATAATTTTGCATTATTCCCTAGGCGCCAGTGTTACTTTAGCCGTGAAAGACATTTGCGATTTTTTAAGATTTATACCCAGAATAATTGTGAAATGGAGTGTCTTGGAAATTATTCTCTGTCGCTTTGTAAATGTCTCCCCTTTTACATCCCCAGTGAGTAATAATAAAATTTGTGCATGAATTTTTATATAAATAGGAAATAATTCTATTATTGAAGGGCCGGCGCATTATCCCGTTTGCAGATTAAAAGATTTAAATTGTTTCAAGGATGCATTGGAACAAATGCTATTGGATGAGAGCGAAGACAGTCAATGTAAGTGTTATCCTGGTTGCACAGCTTTATCTTATACAATGGAAGTGTCCTACTCTAATATATACAAATCGAAAAAAGAAAGCGATTATATGCAAAACAATACACAATGGTAAGAAAATCTAAATATGTTAGGATTAAGTAAATCTAAATCACTTGCACATTTCAGGGATCTTCGAGCTGATGCTATTCTATTTTTCAAAGAAGATCAGTTTTGGATGTCAAGACGTTCAGAGACCTATGGAATGACTGAATTTTTTGCAAATTGTGGTGGAGTGCTTGGACTATTGATGGGATTCTCTGTACTTAGTCTAAACGAATTGTTTTATTTTCTTACATTTCGACTGTTTCGTTTCATAAAAAGTAACAAAAATAAATAGATGATTTAGAAACGAAGAACTTAGTGTTATTTTTCAAACCCTTATATTTATATAATTGATGAACGTGAAGCTGCGAAGGAAAAATTCAAAAGTGTCATTTCATCCTCTCCCAGAATTATCCAAAACAAATAACACTTCAGTAGATGTGTAGTGTAAGACCTAAAACCCATGTACCTGTCCTGCCATGTAGTTCGAAAACGATGGAACAATCGAATTACTATGTAAATTTCTTAACAATTGGATCATTCGACAATCGTTTTCGACCTACATGAACCGTCCCCTGATTATGACGATTTTAATTATCCAAATAATTCCCTATGACTTCTCTGGTAGAGGGCCTACTTTACCGTGTTCTTCCTTAACTTGCGATCGCAGGAAATTTTCAAATTTTTTCTGGAACTAGCGTAATCCTAATCTCTACGTTAATTTATCAGGGCAATCCATAAGCACCCGCGTATTTGAGTAATTTTTCGCTGTTTGAGTAATTTTTCTCAGAAATAGTTCATTTTTTTTACGATGAAGCCAAATCAGGAAGGAAAGTAAGATTGTAGGAAGGGGAGAAGAGGAATTAGTTGTACCTGGATTTCGTAAACTATAGGCAATTACTCGTTTTATAGTCAGTAGTTAATAGATCAAGTATATTAGCGATAGGGAAACAAATAATAAAAATAATAAAGAGCTTTCTTTAAAAGTGGTAAAACTGCTATACTATAGAGGTTGCTGTCGCGGTTCATGCCGAAAACGCTCTTAATGTATGAACTGCACAAGAGCGGTTCAAAAAATTTTGGGATGGATGCACTACAGCAGAAAACGGCACTGATTTTGCTTGATTTCGCCAATGATTTCAATCATGATCTTCTCCTGGGAAAAGTACCGTTTTTCTAACTTTGTCATAAAAATTATCAGTCAGTTATAGCCGGTGGAGTTAGATCTGATTGGATCAGCATCTTAAGAGGTGTCCCAGAGGGCTCAATTCTAGGACCTCTACTGTTTTACTTGTTCATTAATGATATCATTGCCGATGTTCATATCCACCTCAAAAGATGTCGAAATATGCTTTTCTAGACCAATAACAACGCAATTGGACGAATGTGTTTTCAGAGTCAATAAGAATCTAGTGAACATACGCTCATGGGCAAATATTAATTAACTTTTGCTAAATCCATCAAAATTACCTTGTCTATTTTTCTGCAAAGATGATTTTAGCGTATCACATCTTCCAGGTCAAATTTTACTCTGGATAATAAAGGTAAAAAGCTTGGGGGTCAAATCTGAAATAAGTAACTGTTATTAATAAAAAACAGATAGCTTGAAAAGCCGGTTGTTTAAACACTTAGACATGTTGGCATGAAAATGAAGGAAAATATATTTTTTCAAAAAATTGGAGAATTGTGGCTGGATCCGAATTCGCAAATAATTGTTAATAGCATCAAAAAAGGGAATATATACCCATTTAATTCCAATATTATTGACAAAGCCTTCATATTTCATATCTTCCGCACTGCCAACCCAATTCAACGCTTAAATGTGAACAGGTTGACAATGACCTAGATATTTATCTTTTACACAGTGGAAATGGATACGAGGAAAATTACACGCCAAGTCCTAATTGACTGCGTTAATGGTCGTTATTAAATATTTTAATTTTAATGAAAAGCCCCAGTTGAATTTGATGCACTTTATTTTCACACTTTCCACTTAACTAGAGGACTTGTTAGTTTCTAATTATTTTATTATTCCCTCGACAATTACTGAATGACGTGTGTAAAGGACGCGACACGTGGAGAATATTTCCTCCTAAACAATTAGACAAGTTATGTCTTAGAGGCGGCTCTGGCAGGTTACTGCGAACAGAGTTGTTAACAATGAACCACATAAGTAGTAAACCAGGAAGTGCCAGGAGATATTTTGTAAGGCTTAAGAAGCTATAGATAAAAATATTGAAAATAAAGGATATTGTATCTTTCTGAAATAGGTCGCAGTGAAAAAATTATTTTTCGAGTTTTGTGAAGAGACCAGCATCCATGGAGTCCATTATTTAGCTGAAAGAAAACGTTCATTTTTGGAAAAGTTGGTATAAAGTAGTTTTGTCAAAAATACGACTGTTATCGTGAGTGTTTCCTCAGAATTTTCTGGATTTTAATCTTTGCGGTCGTCTTGAGTTCGTGTGGTTTACTCATTCAAACAGTGTGGATCAAGTGGCATAAAACACCTGTGATTGTAACGTTTTCTGATAGATCTACGCCAGTGTGGAAGGTCCCTTTTCCAACAATTACAATTTGTCCTGATACCAGGGCCAGCGCTGAGAAATTTAGTTATTCAGATGAACTTGAAGCTTACGAAAACTCCGACAATTTACGGGATTGGGATACCAAAAGGTAGAAACAAGCACACCTTAAAAAATATAATGTTTAAAATATGGAACACTTGCAGGCTGATGATTTTTGATGCTATGGCACAGGTATGCGAATATAAATTTTCAAAAGACAACGAACTCGGATTTCAGTACGCAAATGGCTCTTTCAAACAAATGTTGATGGATGTTGCACCTGAATTTAATGTTGCACCGTGTAAATGGAAGGGAGATGACTATGACTGGCGGGAATTATTTGACCTAATTCTAACAGAGAGGGGTATATGTTACTCCTTTAACTTTCTGAACGCTTCAGATATCTATCGGGAAGATGTGTGAGTTGGGTTGTTTTCCTAACACTTCAAGCATACCAGTTTGATTATTTTAGTTTATACGAGGAGACTATTGTGCAGCAAACTGGAAATAGGAGGACGAAATGGAAACTTGAGATGGGCTTTGTTGATGAAGCAAAGCATGAAATCTTCCCCTATCGACTTTCTAACGCTTACATCAAGAATGGCTTGATTGCAGCTTTTTCCTCTTATGCAAGTGATAGAGATAAAGTGTGCACTGAGGGTGATGAAGGATATAAGGTACGTTAAGTAATTATATTAATAGATGTTGGTTAACTTGAAAGTCTTAAAGATTTCTATAGACACGCCTGGTGACATTCCTCAGCTTTCAAAATACTACTACACCATACCATTTAACCAAGAAGTGCTTATTGATATAACTCCTGAAATCATTGAAGCATCCGAAAGTACTAAAGAATACTCTTCAGAAATGTAGGTACTTTTCTTTTACTATAGACCCCCAAGTGTCTGAATTTTGAAATCCTTTCGTTATAACAGAAGACAATGCTTTTTTGCATCGGAAAGAGAACTGCGATTTTTTAAAATCTATAGTCAGTCAAACTGTGAATTTGAGTGTTTGACAAATTATACATTACAAAAGTGCGGATGTGTGCGTTTTAATATGCCAAGTAAAATTTAAAAAAAGAAAGATTTTTATCACAGTAACTATTGTTTTATCCATAGGAGTGGAGGGCACTCGAATATGTGCCGAAGACAAGGTTCCTTGTTACCAGAGAGCAAAGCGTCAAATGATAAAAGATACTTTTGAAGCTGATCATATGACTGAAAATTCGAATGTAACTATTTTAGCGAATTGCAATTGTTTACCACCTTGTCGAAGTCTAACCTATTCGGTGGGTATTTCTCAAGGAGAAATTGGAAAGGAAATGAAAGATTTTATGAAGTTGATGGAGTACGTCTAGACTATTCCATTAGAAAAGTCCAATATTTATTTTATTACATTTTAGCATTAGAGCGAGTATCTTCAAGATATACTACAAGGAAGCAAGGTTTTGGGCGAAACAAAGGTCTAAATTTTATGGTTTTATAGATTTTGTTGCACATGCCGGAGGATTATTAGGCCTTTTCATGGGAATATCAGTTGTTAGTTTTATTGAAATATTGTATTTTATTTTAATGAGAGTATGGGGAAATTTTAAGAATGAAAAACAGAATCAGATATCCCAAATCTTGTCAAAGTAATTTCTACACTGTTTACTATTGTTGAATAAAAATATCTGTACTGAATGTTTGGCTAATAAACATTATCATTTGTTGATCATAGGACTCTAGCCACCTTAGGACTGCGTCTCTACAGAGTTTGCAATTTCGAGTACATCGTCGCAAGTAAACGACTTGAAATGCACGAAAATCTGTTAAATGTTAAACTACTGCATATTTCCGTTCAGGTTTCCCTCCAGCATCTCCTGTTGTTTTTCATTCTGGACATTTGACACTAAATCACTTTTAATCTTTTATAAACTTTGCAACTTTTTCAATGAATACAGCCTCGAATTATATTACAAATTGTTACAGTGGTGAGAGAATGAAAAATATTGGGTCGCCATCTCCTATGTGTACTTCTGTAATTTTTGGTGTTTCAGGTCAAGAACAATCTAGAGTCTGGTAGCGTTATCTGCAAATTCTATCTGGTACAATTTCAATTACAATAATTACAATTACATTGTATCATATATTTTCTCTTCTCGCAGCTGTTATACGATTTGCATAATTTTCTATCTTATCAAGACTTTACACTCTGAAGATAAAACTCAATTGTGGTAAATTTTTTATTTCACCTAAGAGCCCTTAGCTAATCACCTAACATATCTGCAGATTCTCAAATATCTACGGCATGATGTAAAGGTGGCAAACTGAAGGTGACAGACAGAAGCTTTTAGACACTACCAGAACGCAGGTAGGGCCACCAGAGAGCATTTTCAGAGAGCGCTACCAGACTCCAGATTGTTCAGCCAGCTTTTGGGAGGGAGTTTTTGGAGGGAATTTTGATGGTGAAACTTTTGGGGGAACTTTAGGGGGGTTGGAGGAATCTCTGAGGGTGAAGCTTTTGGGAAGTTGGGAGGGTTCAGAACTGTCATAAACTCACTAATGCCTTATCAACTTAAAGGTAACGGAGGGCTTTATAAAAGCTTCCATAACAGTCGTTTGTACATTTGGCCTTCAATTTCTAGAAGGTATGTATCCGCCTCTAGGATAGTTTCGACCTCCATCTGAAAGAACGTACGTCAGAGATATTTGCGCTTCTAAGCACTGACAGAGAATGACAGTTTCAAAGTTATTCTTGGTTTTTACTTCCCGGGTAGAGGATTAGATGTGGTAAAAGACGCAGAATCACAGCTCTTCTACAGTGAAAATTTGAGTCCAAAATCTGAGTTAATTACAACATCGAAGAGAAGCAGGAATTGTGGGGTACACAGTACCTAAGCAGTGCTTTTGTGGAGCCTAGATAAAACTACATGTGCTCAACAACCGTTAAGATATACATAA
The DNA here is from genome assembly GCA_006980735.1 of Dasypogon diadema. Taxonomy (NCBI): domain Eukaryota; kingdom Metazoa; phylum Arthropoda; class Insecta; order Diptera; family Asilidae; genus Dasypogon; species Dasypogon diadema. Next base: position 9,387 of record QYTT01086703.1, read on the forward strand.
TATAATAGAGCCATAGGAGTTGCCATTTTTCCAAGATATTAACGAAAACTAGTTGAGCTGAACGGTCCTAATAAGAAAAGTACTGATAGACGTTGTATTTTCCTTAAGACCATAGGACGGCCAAATACTACAGATTTTTGCTTCAGATATACGCAATCCTTCAAGTCGAAGCAATTTTCAGATTTAGAATACACTACAGACTTTGTTTCCAGTTTTGCGGGATAAAAAATATGGATCGGACTTTTTGTTGGTAGGAAACAATGAAAAAAGTGAAGGAACAAGGCGCGAAGCTCCCACACACTTTGGTGTTTTGCTCCAGACTTGAACGATCCGGGTAAAATTTCAAGACTAGTTAGAAATCTTTCGATCTGGAGTTAACACAGATTTTTCCCACACAATTTAGATTTATTCGGTCATTTTTCGAACGGTCGAGTAAATTTGGAGCTAAATTTCCATAGTGTGAGGCTGGTCTTAGAGCTGCGTTTTAATTCCAAAACCTGCCACAATACTCGATGGGTAATGATGGCTCGCGTGATTTGGGTCTTCAGTTGTTACCAATGTCTCTTGTTAAAACCATATACGTACGTCCTTTCTTCCACATGCGATTTCCAACTTAGTTTCTTGTCAAGATTAATCCCCAATTACAGGAAGCCATTGGGTGATGGAATAATCCGTAGGTATACTTGCAATATTTGTAAAGAAGCAGACGAATTTCTCATATGCAGAATGGTTGTTAATATATTAATACTCAGATAAAGATTTTGAAAAATTCTCTGGTCGGATATTCAGCAGTTTTAGAAGGGAAACCAGTACTTTGTTCCTTGTTCTCATTCATGGGATTTATTCCATTCATTGACTTGTAGTATTGAAGGCACCTGGGCATGCTTTTTTTCTTAAGCTCAAGAGACAACCCTATGATGTACATGGCACAGCTTAGGCGGAAGGAAATTAGGGAAAAGGAAACTGGAAAGATTTAACCTCACAAATGTTGCAAGTAAGCCACACTTTAGGGATGAAATTATTACTGTGCAATTATTTTCTTTAATGTTTTCTGTTATGTTATTTTAAGCCAATCAAGGCCTAAATCTGTTCAATCTCATCACATTAGACGTTAACAAGTTCCTCATATCATCATCTTTGCCTAACCATTGGACCTGGACGCTTTTATTTCATTTGGGGTGATATTCGGAATAGATTAGCTATCTGAAGTAATTGAGTAATTGATCAAGTCACCATCAAAAAATTATTTGAACTGCTGAATATTAACTTAACACAATCTTGTTAATCGTTTTTCAGTTAATATGATTTCCTTTCCATAGCCGACAACCAATCTCGAGTCATGGTATTGGTCCGGGCGGCGGATACAGATGTGCTTGATTCTGGTGGGTGAAGATTGTTATTATTATTACTAATAATTATATTCAAGACAATCTCAGATTGGGAGGCTTCGGCGTACTTTATTGAACAAAGCTATTTAATGAGACATGCTTCTGCTACACCAGTTTTAAACGAACATATTTGTGAATTAGCTTTTTCTTATATATTTCGTTTCCATCTCCGCTTTTCCATAGTTTTCTTCCTCATACCTTACCCAATAGGAATTCCAGTCATTGATGAACACGGTAATGAATAATTTCAAGGAAGAATAACAGAAGCCATTAGCACCAACCAAATGGATAAGTTAACAGAGAATGTTAATGACAGGGTAGTTAAAAGTGTATGGTATGAGAGAAATTTCCGCTTTCTTGTTCGTTTGTATTTCTTTTCTTCTAAATTTTGACTAAAAACTGTCGGATGTTTGTCAGAAAAATGAAACGAATTCTAATTCTAATAAAAATTGAACACAGCGTAGCCAAATCTTGTTTTTATTAGTTGTTTTGTTAATTTGTTAGATTTTACAGGTTTCAACGATACCCTTTTGTTTTCTTTTTGCGCCTTTATATTTAATTTCAAGGATTCATGAATAACTTAAATTGAAACTTACTTTTACCCTTTAATAAATCAATGAAAGAATAAATACACCAAAGAGTAATGCATGAATTTCTAATGTCATCCCTGTGCTTAAATTCATTGGTGTTGGGAATGCTAATGAAGTAATGAACGCGTTTCCTAATGAATAGCTCCGTTTTCCCAACCATTGTTGTGATTTTCCTATCATTTGTTATTTCTCCAATTCTATACTCTAGCTTTTACTAAATATGCTCGTTCATTTTACTTTCACTCTTTTTTTCATGTTTGATTTTACTGTGAGTAATACAAAACAAATAAGAATCAGTCCGAAACGGACACATATTCAAAAAGGTCTGAAAATTTATTTCCTAGTACTTGAAGTAGATTAGTCATGCTGTTTACTAATTCCATCCGAATTTTCTCCTGTATAAATTCACAACAAATGAACTGTCACTTATCACGGATCTCATTAGTGAAAAAAAAAACTTTCATTAGATGTGGTGGGACTTTATCAAAAAGCCCTCCCACCCCCCGGGGTTGACTAGGTCTAATTAGGCTGACATTTTAACAAATACTCAGTTGAGGATTGTCATCCTCATGTACAACTAATTCATCAAATCCACCTTATGAGATCCTCTGGGAAACCTTTCCTTTGGCCTGGAGGCAGTACACAATTTCGTTTGGAAAATGGTTCATTTTGTCATTTCTAAGCGTGAAATGTGGTCATTGTGAGATTCCAGCTCTGTAAAATTGTCCAATTTTGGGTCTTTTCACTATTTTTACTAAGAACAACATCAAAAATGGAAGAGGATAGCTCCCCTGCTGCCAGCACGGTAACTTTACCTGATTTAACAGATGTGATAAGACATGGAAAATTACGTGAGGCTGGAGCTGCAATGTTTTCTGAGTACTGTGAATGTAGTACCATTCATGGAGTACGATATTTGGGTGAACGACGACGGTCCTGGGTGGAAAGGTGAAGTCAACTTCCCAACTCCTTAATTCAAGGAAGGTTTTTTTTAATATGAACTTTTACAGATTATTTTGGATTACCATCTTTGCTGCTTCCATCTACACTTGCACTCATCTGATTGGTAATATCTGGACCAAGTGGAATGAGACTCCTGTAATTGTTAGTTTCTCGGATAGAGCAACACCAGTGTGGAATGTACCCTTCCCGTCCTTTACAATTTGTCCGGATATAAAGTCAAAAGCTGATATATTCCGTTTTGATAAACATGTGGCTGAGGTTGAGGCCAACACTTCAATTTACGAAGAGTGGAGTGACAAAGAGTAATCTAAAGTCATTTTTTCTATAGTGAAAACACTTTAAAATGTAAATCAACCAGGAAGAAGTACTTTGATGCAAGTCTACAAGTGTGCGACTACACGAAAGGTGATACATTTGGTTTCACAGAGGAAATTTTCCAGGGGTCTTATAAGGAAACTTTGCTGGAAATGGCGCCGTGGGAAGAAACTCTTTTCGTATTAGTTGGATTCGGAGGTGCAAAAACTAATGTTAGCGGCGAATATATGGATAAAGTTTTAACGGAGAGGGGAATATGCTATAGTTTCAATCTTCTTTCACTTGTTGATATTTACAAGGATGAATTGTGCAGAACTTTACAAATATAATCGGATTTTATTTAAACATAATAATTTCAGATTGCATCAGGATGTTCTTTTCGAAACGCATGTACAACGCTCTTCGGAGTGGTCCTTGGAAAATGGATTTGTAGATGTTTCAAATACGGATAGTTTTCCATTTCGATCTTATAGTGCATTTGTAGAACATGGTCTGCTTTTAGTCATGGGCGGACTGATAGACGATATCGACAAAGTTTGTGGTGAAGGTGATGAAGGTTTTAAGGTATCAAAATTATATGACTTTATTTAATGGAATGTTGTTATCATAGGATTTAATAAATAACTTCTTATCCAAGATAGTAGAATTTCTAAAAAAATTTTTAGTTTGCAGTTACAACACCTGGAGATGTTCCACAACTTTCAAAGCAATTCTTTAGTGTGCCGTTTAATTATGAGGTTCTAGTCGACATAACTCCGAATCTAATTACAACAGCAGATGAAGCAGCAGACTATTCTCCAGCAATGTACATTAGCTTTTGAATATTATTATCTTTGACTAAAATAGGTAAAATTTCAGACGACACTGCTTTTATACTGATGAACGCTATTTGCGCTTTTTTAAATCGTACTCTCAATCCAATTGCGAACTTGAATGTTTGACAAACTACACCTTACAAAAATGTGGCTGTGTTCGATTTAATATGCCCCGTAAGTATTTATTTATATTATTTGTGATTTTTCACATTATATATATATATACATACTCTTTTACAAAGACTAAAATATTAGGAAAAGAGGTTAAGGGAAGAGGTGATTGGGACATTTTAACCTGACAAATGTTGCAAGTTAGTAACAAGTTTTGGTATGAAATTTTTACTGTGCAACATCGCAGTGGCTTTGCAAGTACAATTCTTGTCAGTAGAATTGCCTCAACCACTGGTACCCAGATAAGGCGCCGTGTCCTCTACAGGATTTGAACCCACGCCAACAGGGTAGAAAATCTGCAGACAAATTTTGTCGGCAAACATTTATGATGCTCTTCTATATTGGTCACTAAGTCCCCTTCTAAATGTTAACTATGAATCTTTTTGCGTATAGTATTAGTCTTAATAAAGAAAGATTCGCTAGTCATTTTCAACGTTCATCCAACTTCTTCTGATTTTATTCACGCAGATGTATCTGTCAGCTTACATAAAATACTTTTGTTGGGCGTCTACCAAACAGTAATCAATTTCTCTTTTAGGTGAAGATTCCCCTTGGAGATTTTTGCAGGAATTTTTTGGTGAAATTCTTTGATATAATATGGGAGTATGCTAATACCGCATTTCTGAAGAGACGACGTTGAAGCGACTTATATAATATAATTCTCGCACCTTGATGAGTTTGAGATTGATGTACTCAATATATCAAGGATGTGCGGCTGAATTCAAAGCATCTATCCTTGTTTCGACTCTTTTCTTAGTCTTTTTTTGGCTTTTACATGTTACCTTCAATACAATCCACAATTTCTGAAGAAATTTCAATTTTATTTCAATATATTCCTGCTGATATTAATAAATACAGCGCTATCACATCACTGAAGATGGTTATCTAGAAAATATTTCTTTAGTGCACTTAAGAGCCATTTTTGTTTTTTCCTTGTTGCTTTCTTCGAAAAAGTCATATAGTTATAGCTTTCGTTAAGAAAATGTTAATCTTTGTTAATTTTTGTTTATATTCACTTTTACAAGTCTAATTATCAGCGTCAATTATGTTATAATATTCTCAAATTCAATCGTTTTTTTAAACGGTTACAAGTGCCTGTAGTGATCCTATTGAAATACTTTTGAAAAGTTTTATTTAAAATTGGTATGTGCTAATTTGTATTATGTTTTTTTTATTGATTTAATATTTTAATTGTACTCCTTCAAATTTTATTTATCTCCATACTAAATTTTATTTTTTAAGGAACTAAGGACACACCGGTATGTGGCGCTCGAAAAATTCAATGTTATCTTGCCGCCAAAACTGAACTATTAGAAAACGATTTCAATGCGACTGTTGAAAATTCATCCAGGTTAAATATTCCGGATTGTAACTGCTTACCTACGTGTACCAGTCTAACTTATAAAGCGGGAATAACCCAAGCACCCCTGGATGAACAAATCGTGGAGGATAAGTACGTAAATATCTCTGAGAAATTGATTAACAACAGACTTTTCCAATTTTCAAATTTTTCAGCAATAAAATTACAAAAGTTCAAATTTACTACAAGGATAATCGTTTTTGGAGTTCAGAACGTTCCAAATTGTATGGAATAATCGAGTTCACAGCCAATGCAGGAGGATTACTGGGTCTGTTCATGGGGATATCGGTCATCAGTTTCATTGAAATTGTTTATTTCTTTACTGTACGACTTGCTGGCAATTTGCAACTGCGGTGTAAGGCTAGATTGAAGAGGATTTCTCATATTGGTGTTAGTATGGCCGCGATTGATGTAGCTTCACAATTTAGTCAAGAAAAGAAATCCTTGACTTAATTAATTTATTATGTAATTGAAAATTGGAATTTCCTTATCATCGTCAGTAAGAGAAATTATACAAAATTCCTGGAAAATAAATATATCAAATTTTTGAAAAACCATCCAAAATTACATTCTCCAAAGTGACTTAATTTTTTTTGTAATCCTTTTATGTCTGCAATGAAAATAAAAGGGATTCAAATACAATTGCGAAATCGCTATTAAAATCCCTTTCGATGGTTTGCTCATTTCCTGTTCTAATTTCTCACAGGCGAATTTTAACTACGTTTTACAGTATAGGCAATTAATCCAAATCTAATGCTGTAGTAGCGTAGCCAGTCTAAATTTTGTTGTGTTTTCATTAATTTCCGACTAAATTGTTTTCAGAGATTAAGTTAATGAAAGCGGGTCTGAATAATTTAACTAAATTTCGGTGGTGCTAGGCACATCGTTTACGTGAAAGTGGCATAATGATACTCTTAAACGAAGGCAGAATTAAAATGGCTTAGAGGGTTCTACATTTTTCTGATTGCAATTTGATAGTATTAAAAGCCGGAATGATCGCAGTTAATAGAAGGTTTGTATTATAGAAACCGTAAGTTTATTCATACTTCGGACGTTATATAAACTGAAAAGTTGTCCTTTCAAGAAAACCATTTTTAGGGATAGAAAGATTCTAGGAGGGTACAAAGACCTCCAATAATAAAAGTATCCCAGAGTGTGTTTCATTCATAGACGAACAAACTGTACTGGATGACAGGGGACCTATGCTAAGCTATGTCAGATATAATATATCTATTTGAAAAAACTATGGCAAAATATACGTAAATTAGGTGTGTATGGCCGGTATAGACCACATATCGATTTTGATCCAGACCTGCAGCTAATTCACTATTTAGAAAATAGGAAAACTTGAAGGTGAATATTAGAAACAGGGAATACTTCCGTATATTCATTTTTTTCTAATACCTATGTATATATTGCCTCACGAAATATCCACCAATCATTAGTATTTAAAAAAGGTTTCTAAAATTCAAATATTGAGGGAAAGTTGATGAAAAACAACAATAAAAGATTACATTTACCACATAAAAGACTGGCAACAATTAAATGTGCCATCTCAAATTACGATAAGAATATTCTCCACCAGGATTCAAAATTGACAGACACGACGAGTATAGAAATAGATATACCGACTCAGTATCAGAGATCTCTGATTGTCTGTCTGCATATTCGTTAGTGGAAATGAAGAAATTTTCCCCTAGACAACAAAATAGCAACATCAAGATAAGCTAAAGAGAATCTAATTTCCTTCGGTAAAAGTTCCACCACGTTTTGGTTTACGTTCTCACAAATTTTCAGCTAATTTTCCAGTACTGCTGAATTTAATTTGCTTTCGGCTTCAATGTATTCCTGACTGATGTCCCATGAAACTTCTATCTAAATGATATCTTCTGGATGCTTTTGTCTCATTCTCCCTCCAGTTTACTTTGTGGAAAATCTGTAGAATTAAAATTTAATCCTTTACTCCTATTTTGTGAGGGAGTAATGAGAATTTTAATCTTATTTTCGGTGTAGTGAAATATCTTAGTAACTTTTGAAGTTATGCGAATTTTAGATAGTTTTAATTTGGTTATGTTCTCACAGATGATAATTGTAAAAAAATGGATAAGTAACGGAACGATAGGTAAATAAAGATATTAACGGAAATTGAGAAAAAACGAAAAAAATAGATTTATACCTTCAAGGAAGAATTTTCTTAGAATATGCATGTTCTTGACTTTTCGTAGAAATGATTTGTCGAATCTCTTTATTGTATTTCTTCCCCCCACTACAGTAATCTCCCAAGCATGCCTTAGGCCACCAGACTGCCGCATTAGATGTCAGGATATGTCCACCACCATTATATACTAGCCTCGGTCACGTACCACTTTTCACTCCATAGATCTTTTTATATTGATGAGACCCACCTCGCTTTTCTGATCTTTACTTTAAAATGGTGCTTTCAGGTCAGCTTCGAATCCAAGTATATACACCTAAGTATTTGGCTTCCATAGAAACGTTGACCTTCGATAGAAAGAGAATAAATGGTGCAAATTTCAGATGATTTGTCTTCCTGGTGAAGATTATTAGTTTTAGCTTTACTCGTGATGATAGTCATTTACGGTTCCTCACATCATCCTTTCAACGCTCGGAAAGTGTTCCTCATGAGATCAATAGTAGATGCAACTGACGTCACGTCACCCATATAACCAATGCGATCAAAGGCAGTCATTTTAAGGTTCGGGCGTAAGCAGTTAACTGAAAAGGAGATAGTACCTCTATCCGTGGACACCCCCTTGTGACTCTTTCCCTAACGTCGGTAAGACCGGTCAGGACCCAGATTGTGCTGTGTCCCAACTTTTCCCCATGTTCCGTCAAGTATTGGCGAAAATTTGCTCGGTTCCCCTGCTTACAACATGCAGGTTTCTTCCGATCGCACAATCGCAAATTTCGCTGGGATTGTTATCCGTGTTGCTCCATATTGTATTGCATGATTTAGCGTGGTACCGAACGATCAGTCCCGCGTTTTCCACTCATCGTAGTTCTTCCACAAGGAAAGTTTTAGAGAATCATAAGGTGTACGCAGAAACAGCTTCCCACACGTACCCTCACCAAGGAGTGGTGTGCATAAGTGCGGCAGTAACACCGCCTCACCATAAAACACCTTTTGATCCTGATATCCTACCCTGCTCCCCTAGTTTTAGATAGTGAAACAAGCATTCGCACGCTACCTACCGGCATTTGATCCCACCTTTGTAGATCCAGTGTTTTTACAGCAGAGTCAGAATTACAGAGATTGAGTTCGCCAACGTTTAGATGCTGTTACGAACCCAGCCTTTGCTTCTGTTCGGCTGACCTCCTGGCACCTGATCCATTTTTAAAACGTCATCAAGCAATCTTAAGTTCGA
>QYTT01086703.1:18394-38950 GCA_006980735.1 Dasypogon diadema
GGTAAATAAAGATATTAACGGAAATTGAGAAAAACGAAAAAAATAGATTTATACCTTCAAAGAAGAATTTTCTTAGAATATGCAAGTTCTTGACTTTTCGTAGAAATGATTTGTCGAATCTCTTCATTGTATTTCTTCCCCCCACCACAGTAATCTCCCAAGCATGCCTTAGGCCACCAGACTACCGCATTGGATGTCAGGATATGTCCACCACCATTATATACTGACTTTCGCCACGTACCCCACTTCACTCTACAGATCTTTCTATATTGATGAGACGCACCTCGCTTTTCTGATCTTTTCTTTAACATGGTGCTTTCAGGTCAGCTTCGAATCCAAGTATATACACCTAAGTATTTGGCTTCCATAGAAACGTTGACCTTAGATAGAAAGAGAATAAGTGGTGCAAATTTCAGATGATTTGTCCTCCTGGTGAAGATTATCGTTTTAGCTTTACTCGTGATGATAGTCATTTGCGGTTCCTCACATCATCCTTTCAACGCTCGTGATATCAATGGTAGATGCAACTGACGTCAACGTCACCCATATAACCAATGAGATCAAAGGCAGTCATTTCAAGGTTCGGGCGTAAGTAGTTAACTGAAAAGGAGATAGTACCTCTATCCGTGGACACCCCCTTATGACTCTTTCCCTAACGTCGGTAAGACCGGCCAGGACCCAGATTGTGCTGTGTCTCAACTTCTTATTCCCCAATCTCATCATCACCAGGCCAACCAGGTCTTTGTAATTCACTCTTCAGTTTCCAATACTGCATCTCGTCGAAAGCACCTTCGATGTCCATCAAAGTGGGCAAAGCAATGTTTTTCGTATTCAATTTTTTCCCTGCTCCTCTCACAAGCTGATGAAGCGCGGATTCTATTGATTTCCCAGTTTCATATTAATGTTGGTGTACACTCAGGGTATACTTCTTCTGCGTCGCGCAATCCAAGTAGTCCATCAATCTGCTTTCCATCGTTGAAAGGGTGTCAGACTCCTTGGCTAAAAGAATTTCGCCTAATTTTTGTATAAAGATAATCTTTGTTCCCATCTACTTTATTGGTGTGTTCTCTGTTGCAAGACACGCGAAAAATACTTCCCGAAGTCGTAGTGCAATAACTCCTTTATCAGATTATAGTAAAGCAGGAAATGACCCATCCAGACAAAGAAATCTGAAGAGCGCGAAGCTCCATTTAATCCTCTTCGTTTCCTTCAAAGACACCATCTTTTTCACGGCATCTCGGTCTAATCTCGTGGCCTTGCGCGATCTAAGATCCCTTCAAGGCATAGGAAAGTTTACATCCATTAAAATCCAGTTCGTTTCCTACAATGTCTCCGCCATTGTTCCTGTCCTTTGTTAAATAGATCCAACTACTGACTTCTGAGACAGTCTCCATGTTCGAGCAGAAATCCCTCCACGTCTCACTTTTCCGTCGTCAAAGAGTTCCTTTTAGCTCTCCCTGCTTCGCTTATAGTCCTCCCATGCCTGCAGGTCAATATGCGTTATGGCGTGGTTAAAATCTCCTCCCACCCCTCTCTTCAGCTTTCATAGTTCTCCGTTCTACCAGGGTGGATCCCAATCGTCCTCTGAAACGCGTCTCTCATAGCTGAGATTAAAAACATTCAGCTCTGACTCCGCACTTCTTATGTTCTTAGGTGTTTTCCTCACATTTTTATTCAGATTCCTCTCCAACATCTCGGTCTGTACTTCTGCATCCGTATTCCACTACAAATTGAATGGCTCTGTAGACATAAAATGTTGTTTGAATTATTACTCTGCAATCTGGCAGGCTTTTTCCTATCTTGCGTAGGGTCACATCAATCACCTTCCAACATGCAGGTTTCTTCCGATCGCACAACCGCAAATTCCTCTGGGATTGTTATCCGTGTTGCTCCATATTGTATTGCATGATTTAGCGTGGTACCGAACGATCAGTCCCGCGTTTTCCACTCATCGTAGTTCCTCCACAAGGAAAGTTTTAGAGAATCATAAGGTGTACGCAGAAACAGCTTCCCACACGTACCCTCACCAAGGAGTGGTGTGCATAAGTGCGGCAGTAACACCGCCTCACCATAAAACACCTTTTGATCCTGATATCCTACCCTGCTCCCCTAGTTTTAGATAGTGAAACAAGCATTCGCACGCTTGCCGGTAGGCCTTTGATCCCGCCTTTGTAGATCCAGTGTTTTTACAGCAGAGTCAGAATTACAGAGATTGAGTTCGCCAACGTTTAGATGCTGTTACGAACCCAGCCTTTGCTTCTGTTCGGCTGACCTCCTGGCACCTGATCCATTTTTAAAACGTCATCAAGCAATCTTAAGTTCGATCGAAGTAAAGATATTTTAAGTTAAGATGGAAATCATCAGTACCTGTTTGGATTTATTAAAAATTGTATTTGACAATCTTGCCCTTGTGCAAAACAAAGTTCAGAACCAGACTGATCCCTTATTTAAAGCCTTTTGGATCGATATATCTGTTAACGATTATTTACCTTTTCAGAAAGAATCAGGAAATAGGAAAAAATTGTTAATAACTAAATTCAATAAACGCAACGTTAAAAGGCATTAATAAATAACGACTGGCATTAAAGAGGGCGGTTAAAATAATTTCAGAAACATCGACCGCAGCTAATCAGAGTCAAACGGGTTGAATTAAGTCTCGCTCTTGTTCATTCAAAACTAATTAATGACACCAACAGCACTTTCAAATTAATTTCAAATAACGAAGGAAACCAGTCTCTGTCGAAAATATATTTGCCGGGTAGGAAAGCTCCTCAGCCGTGCTGCATCCAGCGAACCCTTGAATTTGTTTCTTTTTCGTCGACACCCTCTACATTTTCTAATTAGTTCAACTGGAACGGGGTCTGAAGTACTTGGAGCGCACAAAATTTCTCTTTAACCGGATTCTGTACAATGAACAGAAACAATGTTTGATCAACAAACACTTATAACCTGCATTGTGGAAGCTGAAACTTAGCCCGAGAGTGGGGGCCCAGGACTCTGGATTCAGGACGTATTCCCGAATACCTGAAACGTGAAGGGGAACAACTTGAAGGGCCTCAAGCAACGGAAAATATTCTACAAAGTGCGCACTCCCGTATACTAACAAGGGCGCGAACATTAACAATCTGAAAAGAAAGAAAGGTTGTGTGTACACCAGAGGGTCCTTCAGAACGGCTATGTTAATTATTGCAATTCTGCCTTTTGCACGCAGCATTCAAGTAGTCTGTTCTATTGAACTGTACTTAGGGTTGAGTAATTAGAGCAACTGGCGATGGTATTTGATAAAGATCCGTCGTTACTCTTTAGGACTCAGTTCAAATTGTAATTTTTATTGATTCTTTTGATTCTGCAGCCGGCACAATAGTGGGTTTCACAAATTGGTAATTTCAAGTGGTTGATGTCTACGATAAATTTTGTATTGACAACTTCAATACTGTATCAGGGTAAACAACTTCATTATTTTGTATTGAACAAGAAGAATGCACATGCAATGATATTGTTCCTCTAAATTCTATTGTATTCAATTCTTCGTTTTTCGATTCGTAAATCTGCGGATTCTATAAGAGACTACCGTTGATAGCGGCGAGAAAGTTGCATTATGCTCGTTCAGGGTCAAACGAAACCTTTTAATTCAGCCAGAAAAGATTGTTAAAATCATATGATATATATTTAAGATAGAGTGTAGAGGGCAGCCTACATGGTTACACTCCCATGTAGCAACTAATATGCTTCGACAGAAAGGATCGGCTACACGCAGTAACTGCGACGTGATTGATGTCAATATCCAAAGGTCTGTATTAGATGCTTCAATGGGCGATATGAATAAAAAAGTTTCCTTCTCCAGATACCAATAATAAGGTATATTATGAACGAAAGGAGCCTTTTATTGGTGGAGAATCCAAAGTTCCCAACCAGAGACTTTATCTTGTATGCCTTCTATATTTCCATCAGAGGTCTATACTCCAGTAGAACAGCTTAAATAGTGGCTATAGGAACGCTAATATCTGAATTTGCACGGACAGCCAAACTGGATTCTTAATGTTTTGAGAGTTTTGATTCGAAACTGATCTAAAACTGCCACATTTACTCACCATTCTCTGTCATTCATCGATGATAAGGCGTTGTGTTGGTGGTGAGAGGCAAATTCATGTCTACTATTGCTGATTTTATGAGCAAAGCTCTCCGAGTTGTGGGAGGGTATGTGAGGAACATCATTACACTATCAACGCGAGTAAGACAGAAACGATGATCTTACTGTTCACTAGGGAGACAAGTTTTTGAACCCCTTACGTTCTTTAGATCTGAGATCAACGTCTCTAGGAAGATCAAATACCTGGGTTTATACCTAGATTCCCAGGTATTCTGGAAACATCATATTGAAGAAAAGATAAGAAAAGCGAAGATAGTATGGCATTAATGCAAAAGAGAGTGTGGTGGGAATTTTAGGCCAGGTCAGAACAATGGATATATACAATGTTGGTTAGACTTATCCCGATATTTAATGCGGTAATGTGGTGGCTTAAAACATGTCCGGTAATCGTTAGCCGGCAACTGGATAGGGTACAAATAATGACCCGCATAGGGTCCTTTGTACACGTCAGGGATTGAGTATGGGCCTAGAAGAATCTTGGATCACGTAAAGGAGGTTAGAGAATTCATGATGCCCAAAAACGGAAACAAGAGGGTCAAGATAACGGAAAGGTTTCACAGAACTGTTATCAGAGACGGACCACTCCCACAGAAGGGACCAGGACATATTTTCATAGTCGTGCATGGATCTATGATTAACGGCAGGGTAGATGCAGGGATCTTGTCGGAAGACTTAAGTTTGTCCTGCTATGTTAGTCTGGGTAGAAAGAACTAGGTCTAAATGCTGGCTCAGGTTTGTGCATTCGACTACTTAAAGGAGGCTAAATCGCTAAATACTGAGATGGTTGCTTTTTTCTAAGTACGGTAGCTTTGGAATCGAATCGTGATCCTAGGATGATATGTGCAGATTGTGTGTGGTGGATACTGGGATGGCGGAACATATTGTATGCGAATCTCCGGCGTTGTGAAGCAGTAGGATTGTTGTCAAAGGCTGTCTCAAAGCATGCTCGAAGTAACAGGAGACGTCGAGGTTAGGGAACTGCCAGCTAAGAGAAATCTTGGTAGAGGGATGACGACGAAAGGGATTAAAAAGTGGTACGAATGAAGGTGACAAGCTATAGGACTTTTCAGGCAGAGGTTTATATAATCAATTTCAGAGCCAAAAAAGATTTAAGATAAATACAGAGCTAACATTTCTAGTTTCTTGTGAAATTGTAAAGTAATACAGAAGCATTGGGCTCCGGAAAATTTTATTCAACTGAGCTTCAGTTATGTGCAAAAGCCACAGTGATGTTCTTGTAAGTATGCCCAGTTACCTGGGCAAATATTGACATTGAAACCAAAATATTTCGAACTTTAAATGATAAAAAATTATTCTCTTCCATTATTCAGAAAGCCATATCAAATCCACTTGATTGGTTATCTCATACATGTTACACTGTGTTCGTTGATTCTCTGTCAGACTCAGCCCATTCAAATATAAACCTTCGAGCTAGGGGCAAAAAATGTTCCGTACAAGGACCTGAAGAGGCAGACCATCAGGATATTTAATATTTCATAAGGTACGGCAGCAGAGCGAAAAGTTGGAAGTTGATGTTTTATTTATTTCACAGGACAGCAAAAGGCGTACTGTGCAAACTTTCAAAGCATTTGCCTACTCCCTTTTAAGTGCCCTTATTGCTTCGATGCTTTGAATGTGACACCTTTCGAAGCTAAAGTACCGGAACTTGTCGAGAGCGCTTTGAATGCTAATAAGGAGCTTAGGAAATCCAAATCGTGAAAATCATCCTAGCGCCAAAAGATTTTGAATTTTAAGCAGTTTTGGTGTATTGGGGCAATTCCCATTCAAAGGGAAAGGATGCTCCTGGTAAGGTTAACCAAATTCAATATGTCAAGGATAATTCTAGCTTATAATAAATTATACTTGGCTCTTGAATATTATATCCGTAAGGCGGTTGTTAGAGCCACATTAATTGAACTGGCAAATCCCTGGGAACATCTCAGTCCCAAAATATCCAGGAATATATCGTTTGAATCAAATTAATAAATTGAGTCTAACTACACATAAAACATGTAGCTCCCGGCTAAATAGTCTATCTACAGAACTACCATCTCATCAAATAGTTCATTTTGTACGTAGGTAGTTCGGAAAAATAACCCGGAGATACCCGCAGGCATCCGTAAAGACTTTGTCGGGGCCATCGGAAATTTTGTTATTATTTACTCATGCGTCGAAACGGGAGGATATTTTCAGGCACGTTCTTGTTTCGGAAGTTGTTAGCACTAATATAGGCAACATAAGGTAAAACTATATCAAATTTTCCACAATTCAGGACGTTGTTGGAATTCTCGTAATAGGGGCCCGAAACAGCCTCAGGCTATGCGCTAAACTGATTGAGTTATTGCCTACAAGTTAAACTAACTCGTCCTGAAAGATTCTGTCGTACTGTGCACGTATGACGGGTGCGGGTGTAGGGGGTCCGTACTTTGTACGTGGACATTCACAACTCCGTACTTGGAGGGAAAGTTACTCATCTGTGATGAAAAAACGAACACACGTCAATTTCTGAAATTGGAGAAAAGATTTTTACTCAATTTCCAGTTTTTATTAAGAAACCGAAACTGAATCAAAACTTTATAATCAGTGAAGTCAGGCATGAATGATGGAAACGGATCTCGGTTTATTTAGGATTCTTTGCAGGAGCGGTATACAAGAAAATTTATTTATTTTGTACTTGGGAGGGTTTGATTGCTACAATATTTTTAAGAGGTAAAAAGCACGGGAAAAGTATTGATCTCTAGATTGTACGGACATTAAGATATTAAAGGGAATCCATTGAACAACTTTATTTATGAAATTTAAGCAATTAGTAGATCGATTTGTGTTGGTTATAAGATAAATCTTCGCTGAGGGAAACGAAGTTGGAATTATTTCGTACATGAATTTCAGAACAATTTTAACCTATATGTTTACCTATGTAAATTAAATTAAAAAAAAGTGTTTCAACTAAGGTAAATTTATGTGAAGAAGAAAATAATAAAGAAGGTTTTGCTAGAGTTGATATTCATGCTAAAATGGTGAAAGACAGACCTAAAATAGGCCGCATACTTGGAGAAGTGCGTTCTCGCCACTTTGGGGTCTGGAAATGGACGACATAGTTCGGAACTGAACAGAATATTCCAGAATGGCTGAGACTGTGGGCTTATCACTCTAACATTCGTCCAATAATGTGAAACGCGCCATCTTCATGACATATTAATGGGTGTCCAAATACGACTTCGTCCTTTTCAAATAGATGTCGTTAGTAGTAGTGCCTGCATTTAAGAGAATCTGGCAATACATGTATTTGAAAAGTTTGACAGGAAGATTTAATAAATATTGGTGCCATCTTTTAAAAGCGTAAACATCAGTTACTTTTATCTCAGTGAAAATGTTGAATTTTATTTCAAAAAGCAATATTTTACTTCACTATTTTATTTTAAAGAAACTGGCGGCAGAAATGTGTCGTTCGGTTGTGGAAATTTACGGTGAACATGCTTCGTTAAATACAATATAGTTCAAAAGTGGAAAAGAAAGAGCATGGAAAACCACCAAAAAAAGTTTAAAAATGAGGAATTTGGCAGCAATACTAGATGAAGATCCGTGTCAAACAAAATCGGAGCCGCCTGCTACATTAAATATTATCCAAGAATATGATTTGTAAATTGTTGCTTGAAAGACAAAAATTAAAAGATCTCCTGCAACAGAGTGTTACTAAAAATGAGAAATTGATTCACTACCATAATCGAAAATGCAAGCTGTTGGAACCGAATCAAACCACTACCGGTGAACGCTATCGACTGTAGCTAATTTGTTTGAAGCAACCTCTAAACAAGGAACGACCGGAATGGAAGAATAGGCATAGCAAAGTAATCCTACCATAGCAAAGAATGACCCCATAGACCACATATTAATCAGATTGTTAAGAATTACTGAGAAGGCACCAACTGGAAAGTTTTATATCACACGCCCTGTTTCTCAGATATTGCGTCTTCCGATTTTGAGGACGTTCAAATTTGTGTTGATAATTGGATTGTTTCAAAAAATCTGGACCTCTTCTTTTGAGAAATCCAATGGTCAAAAAGTGGCCGAAGATTGTAGCTTCCTATGGAGCATACTTTGAATAAATCTTTCTTTCATTTTGTAAACAAACAAATGTTTTTTATTTACTCAAAAGATGGCAGAATCATATTTGTACACCCAATATTTTATTACTAAGGAGTAATGGGACCTGTTCAGGTATTGAAGGAAGAATTATCTCCTGCAAACTTTTCCATCTTGCTCGTTTTTTTGGAAATAGTGAAATTTCAAAAAACGCATCGTCTTAAATACGCAGTCATATACAACCATCATAAGTCTATCCTGTTTTTACTGTTTTGAGATGGGTTCTTCCGTTTTGGAAATAGATAGAAACATGCTATATCAAATTAAAAGAAAACTTATGAGGATTTGAAATTATGCAAGAAAAAGAAGTGCAGGCTAATTATAGCTTTTTCGACAAATTAGTGTCTGTTATGTGAAAAAAGTGAACGAATGCCAAATTATCAATTCCTACGGGGGAGGCTGCAGAGCGATATATCATGAGGTTATGAGGACCATAAAGTACTAGCCACAATACTATGGGAGTATTTCTAACTTGAGTCATGGACGATGAATAAGAATCCATATCTATAAGGAAGTCACCCGAAGAATTTTACTACCATATTTCAATTCCCCGAACTCCTTTCAAATACCCTATACCCTATGCGTCATAGCCCCTCCGTCATGTTCCATCTATTTAGAAAGATTTTTTTTACGGTAAAGCCAAGGCTCAGGGGATACTCTATGATGCTAAATCCCAAATAACCATAATATTTCAATTTTACCGTCAGTGTTGGGTGCATCAAAAGTAGTGAATGCTGTGAAAGAACTATGGACAACAAAGACCATATTGTCATTCGTGCATTGGTGGCACAATTAAGTGTATCGAAATCAGCCACAGATAAAATTACGACTAAGGGTGCAGATATCCGTGAAAAGCAAGGTGAGACCATATACTGTCGCAAAATTTGTGTATTTGAAAATGATACTGCATGACGAAACTTAATCCTTGATCCATGGAGCACGCCAAGTTTTGACTGATATCACCCTTCCAATAAAAAAGCATCGCATTCAATCCAGGTCAAGCCGAAGGAAAAGTTCCTGAGAAAATATAAGGCATGGCAGGCTATAAGCCCTGACGGTCACCGTTGTGACTTTTTCGTCTTTAAAGGTGGAGCAATAACTTCACATACCTATATTTAATATCTATATTTAAAAGAGTGCATGAGATAGCAGTTTATGCCCTTTATTGATAAGCATTACACCCGAGACGAGATACGCGGTTGACTTTACTTAGGGA
Source organism: Dasypogon diadema (assembly GCA_006980735.1). Classification (NCBI taxonomy): domain Eukaryota; kingdom Metazoa; phylum Arthropoda; class Insecta; order Diptera; family Asilidae; genus Dasypogon; species Dasypogon diadema. Next base: position 27,904 of record QYTT01086703.1, read on the forward strand.
CTGCTCATTCATACGACAACAGTAACCGATCTTCCTAAGTAACAAGACGTGGTTCCCCTCGAGAAAAGAACTAATCCTCCAAATATACCTCAACATAGAGGAATAGAAAAATGGTGGGCTCTTGTGAAGCGCAAATATTCTCAGAAGATTATCATTTCAGGAGTTATTTTCATTACCAAGGAAACGGAGCAAACCAAATTAATATACAAATGTTTTTAGAAGAAGGCATCTGTTAAGCGAAAATTTATCTTTTTTTAATTAAAATATTCCTAGAAAATAATAAGGCAATTTTCATATTGAGGCTTGCTCCTAAAAAAATAATCCTTGATGATGGTTTTGATTTACGCGACCTGTTTTTGGTGACATAAACATCGCATCAATTATGCTTGCTTTGTCTCAACGCATAAACGTCTCAAAGAAATTTATACGGGCATTTAGTAAAACATAATATTCTTAGTGGTGTAAATCACACAGCAAAAATTTCTAGTGGGAACACATATTATGCTTTCCCTCGTGAAAATATCTTACATAATGTTGAGGCTTCTTACTCTGCGGTAAGTAGAACTTCAATTCCCTCTACACGGAACATAAATAACCTCACCTGCCGACCCCATGAACACTTGCCCTTTTCAATTCTTGCACAATTTCAAGCAAATTATCACTGAAAGCAAACCACCATTCCCAGGAATGTTGGAAGACAAGCATTAAGTTCTGCGGTGAATAAGGAAGCGGGTGCTTCTTAGTTAAAGCGGAAACGCCTTTCAAGGAATCTGGTTTACTGTACAAAACACTCAACGTAATCTGTCATTGTGCCACACTCCGCCCAGCAATAAATCTCTAAACTGAAATTGAATATAACTTTAATTTGCTCAGGTGGGACATTTCCAGAAGACATTAAAGAAGGGATTTGATTTATGTTGTCCAATTCACTCCCTTGACACTTGAAGAGAATTACAGAAATTCTATACGAATTTGCTAAAGTGAGTGTCAACGTACCATCCACACAAGTAAACAAACGATTTCCATCCATCCATCCATGGGAGTGATACCACGAATTAATGCTGAACTAGTGTTAATTGTGGCAGAAATAGTGCTCAACTTTGAATATCTAGTTTGTATTTCAGGCAATCTTTTGCCTAGTCCAGGATTTTTTGCACTTCTATCCTAAAATAGGCGAAATTACGAATTTAAGGGCAAAAACCCACCGGCTTTTTAAATGAGCTGCATGTCTGTTCAAGAATTCAGAAGATCATCTTTAGAAGATCTCACAATACACTCCGGCTCCTTGTAAAGCTAGATGGGAGCTACACAACAACTGATAAGGAAAGTCTACAGCTTATTGCTTAGGCACACTTTCCAGGGTCTGTTGTGACTGAAGGAGAAGCAGAGGTCAACAGCCTACCTCTAAGTGATGACTATCGTCCTAAAAGGGAGAACTGGAGGATGGCTGCGAGGATCTTCAGACCGAATGTTATTAAGTGGGCAATCCGCTCATTTAAGCCGTACAAATTAGCAGGGGAGGATGGAATATTTCCTGCTCTCCTCCAAGAGGCAATACCTGAGCTTGTGTCCGTCCTCATAAAAGTCTTTAGGGCTAGTTTTGCCTGCGGTTACATTCCCAAGGCGGGTGCCACACCCCCTGCTCAGTCGAAATCTTACCGTCCTAGTAGCCTAACCTTTTTTGTTCTGAAGACTATGGAGAAAATCGTGGAAAAACATATAAGGGATGGAGCATCTACAGAGAATCCATTAAGCCCAGTGCAATTTGCCTACCAAAAATGGAAATCTACGGAGCTTGCTCTGCTAAACCTTAGAGATGGCATAGCGGATGCAATCGACAACAAGGAAATTGCCCTCTGTTCTTTTTTGGACATTGAATGGGCATTTGATAACACTTCCGCGTAGTCGATTATGCCTTAGCCAGGCATTACGTGGAAATAAAGACAAAGCTAGTGTGGGAATGAGTTCAAGTACTGGCTAGTTTTGGTGCGCTCAGATTTTGAGGATAACGAAGAGGCGGATGGCCAAGAATGTTGCATCTTTGGACTAACACTTTTTTGCAGGATCTCCTATAGAACTGCTAAACATGCTCTTAACACCTGGCTCTACAATCACATGGACCAGAGGCGGGCATTGGAGGGGGTTCGGGACAAACCAAAACAACCTCTCCCAAAAAATAACTTCGGAACTGTTAAAATTGCCGAAGAATTAAATAAGAATCATTGTAGGAGTCCTGGCTGGGCACTACTAGCTTAGAAAGTACCTGGAATCAAATTTTTATCTTTGCTTCTTTAGTTTCAGTTTTTATGATAAACTCAACCAAGCAATAATCAGAGAAAGATGCCTCAATAGAGATGTGCACATCAACATCACACACGATTTGGGAATGGCCACGATAAATTTTCCTATATATACATAAAATGTAAATACATACCATATTTCTTTATTGGTTAAGTTATACATTCTAGAAAATATCCCCTGCTTATTTTAATTTAACAGCTGCTTGGTTAACTTCGATTATAAAAGTTCACATTGAGTCTATTATAGTCACAAATCACAAACGCTCACCCCTAGTTCTCCCCAATCATGGAATCATTCACGTAAAAAAATGTATCACTCACAGGATTTCTCCCAAATTGAAGGGCGATATGCCACAGAAGGAAATGTTTGCATAACTAAGGTACAACAGTGCTAAATATAAAACTCCGGGGGATCAAACGAAATATATAAATCACGCGGCCAACAAAAGCCCTATTGGATCGCCTTGTTGGTAAATTCACAAATTAAAACATTCACCCCTAACAAAGTAAAATTCCACCGCTACTGTATTTAGGGAGACCCCTATTTCCATTGCTGAACGCCTATGCAACATGGTCAAGTGGTGGTAATTAAAATGTGCATGCGAGTAAAAAAACACAAAGTTTAACTGTTTACATACGGTCTGCCCTTTGTTCGGGGTTCGAAAAGTTCTGGAGTTGGGGGGGTCGCTCTCCCCTAGTGCTTTTACTTAGTTGTATAGTGAAGTTCGAATTTATAGCTTGCAATTGGGTGAGAGCCAGGCACATTGGAATTTGTGAGGCCAATTTAACGGCTATGAAGTCAAGAGACCTGCCGAAGTTTTTTCATTGGCATCAGAAGTCCTTTGAAAAGTTGGGAAAACAGTTTAGGGTTTTAATTAGTGTCCGGTATCTAGTTACAATGACAGGACTAGGGTTTGTTGAAAAAGTACTTTTCATTTTTTTTTTAAATTACATGGTTCAGGTTGAGGTAATATAATCCCAGTTAAGGGTGTCCTTGCAATAGGACTCTTTTTCACGTAACTATAAACTTGCTGTTGGCTTTGTGTTAGGAGGAACAAAACTGAAACTATTTCTGGGACATAGATATTTTTTTAGTGGGATATAATAACAGAAAGGATTTTTACTTTTACCAAGTAATAAAGCTTATCCCTTGCATTACACAAATGTCCTGAAAAAATATTTGGAATCCCCAGACCTAAAATGGCGTTCAAATTTTTCAAAGTCTTTAGGGATTATCTGAGGATTAAGACTTGAGGATAGGAGAGTTCCATTTTAAACTAAAACAGAATTAGTGAAAAGTTTTTACCACCTTTTTACCAGAAATGTATTGGATATTCTGGAGTCCTCACATGAGGTTATCCAATCATAGGATAATTCTGTAATTTTCTGTCTGAAGGTGTCGAAGCATCAAATATACAAGACTAGCAAGGGCAGGGACAATGTATGTTATCAATTTTAATGGACTCATTGGGTTCGTCCTGAGAAGACTGACTGTTGCCAACGAACATCTATGAAGAAAACTTGTCACAGGGTTGAATCATTGAACAATTGTTCTATAAACTTTCATCGATTTTGCAACCCTTTGCTCTGTTAATGGAACGGAAGAGATTTTAATATTTCAATGCAGCTGCATTGGTTTAGTTTCTATTTAGAATTTGGTATTTTAAATATGTATGCATACAGAAGTGTTCTAACAACTCTGGAAAATCCTGTGATTAATGCCTGTATGGATTAGTATTATTTTAAAGGGCGTTACAATATGGACCACCTTTCAAAATGATTTATTTGAGTATGTAACCCAAATTTACGGCAAGTTTATGTTGAATTAATTAATTGTAATTAAAATCTTTAAATTATCAAAATAAGAATTAATGGTGTTGTTGACGCAGTGGATAGCACTGTGGTTCCTGTTAAGGGTTTTCTGTTTATGGTATGACTAGCGCCTCCGAATAGTTGAACTTTCTTTCCGAAAAGAAGGCATTAATTTCAGATAATAAGCTTTGGAATATTATAAAAGTTACTATGTGGTTGGAAATCCTCTTAGTGGCCTTAGTGGGTTAACTAAACCATCAATTATTGAATTATTAAAAAAATAATGTACTGTTACCCTTTCTTTTGCTGACATAGGTAAATTTGTTGAGAGAGAACAGAGAGAACACTTCAAGTTTCTTTGTGAAAAGTGTAGCAAAATAAGAGCCAAGGTATATCTGCCGGTTTGGGTGCAACGTGGCCGTTTTTAATCTTCTGGCTACACCAAATTTGGGCAGGGGGAGGACGTACTGCATTGTCCGCGTTAGACGAAATCCAAAAAAGCTTTTAAGCTCATTGGTGATGAAGCCATTACCTTTAAAATTGATTGCCTGGAGCATCGTCGTATTGTCGCATGCCTAACCACTTTCTGTCGCTGCTATAATGGACATTGTTCTAACGAAATATCTGTTCTGATTTCTTGTAGTTTTATCGCGACGAGCCGTCTTCACCCTTCCGTTTCCTAACTCCTTTTCTCCTACATCCCCATTTCCTTCCTGCTAAGGCTGTGCCTAGCTTCACCGGGTATTCATTGAGCTTTGGCATCATCGCAAAATTTTTTTTTTCACAAAAGAACTAAAAAGATTTAAATACTTACACAGGGTGTCCGTCCGGTAATTAATCGATATGCGGTCGGTATACAAATTGATTCTTTGAAGTGTCCTGATCGAAGTTTCCTTAAAGATCCCCTCTCTAAAATCGCACCCTCCCTCAGAAAATGGTGTCCAAAAATTTTATGTCCTTTTACCCTGTTAAATCCTTATAATTCCTCGCAAAGATATCGCAGCATAACGACCAAGAATCCGTTTGAAAGAGGATACTTGTGACTTTTCAACGGTATTTTAGTATTTGTTTTGTTTGAAAAGTTATTCAAAGTTAAAGTTGAAAAATGTGAATTTTGTAGTCAATTTTAACCTCAAAGCCTATTTGTATACAAAATGTCGTCCAAATCTGAGAAGGTAGATTCAGAAATTTTCAGTTTTTCAGTGGAATCACTCCGCTTTGTTATTCTGCCTAATGTGCGTCTGCATCTCCCTACCTATGTATCATTATTAGGGTTAAGGTGTGTTCGGAGATATTCGAAAGACTGCAAACATATAAAGGTCCTAAGCCAATGCCGAAGAGAGTTCGACAAGATACAATGTGACACTAATTCTCGGTACAGTAGAGTAAGGATAATACCTGGCAACTAGGTAAATCAAGCGCTAATATAATGTGCAATTTTCTGCCGCAATAGCAATTGCCTGAATGGGGTATGCCCAGCGACTTACGAGGTGAGTACGAGGTCAGTAGAGTTCAAAAGCGCTAACAATTCATATTTATATAACACTTTTCCACTTTTAGTTAAGTTAAACGAAACCTTAAACAAGTTACATAAAACCTCGAATAAACTAAAGGAAACCTTGAAAAAGTTAAATGAAACCAGAAACAATTTAAAAGAAACATTGAAAATTTCTGAGATGAAAATATTTTGCAGAAATTTATAAAAAAAACTTTTTCTTTTCTTGAATAAATTTCTGGAAAATACAGTCAACCCTCCTATATAACGCGATTAATTCGTACCACGTTATATGGAAACCGCGTCAAGTGAAATTTAGATTATAAAAAGAGACATAGCAAATTAAAAGTGGCTTTAATTAGAGAAATGCACTTTAAAAAGATTGATTGAAATGCAAGTTTTTAAAGTCAGGAACCCGAAAATACAGTCACTTTTCGCCTCCAGGACAGGGAAGGTCCTTTTCAGGACTAGAAAGGACGAAAAAGGTGCTATGCATATAGAAATCGCGTTATAAGAGTACCACTTTATAGGAACGCTGTTGCAATTTTTGCTCTGCGTTCTACGGAAACGGCATTTACTCTATTTCCATCCCAGAAATTTTCAGTGTTTCTGCTAAAATAGACAAAGTTTCCTTTAAATTGTTTCTGGTTTCATTTAATCTGTTCGAAGTTTCGTTTAACTTGGATAAGGTTTCAATAAAAGTGGAAATGCTATAACTATGACATCGTATAGCTCTTACAGTAAAGTTGACTAAACTCTGAGTCTATTCAGCCCAATACGCGTAGGAATTATGACCGAACAGAAATTGCTTGCAACTAATAGTAAAACGCTGAAGCCCGAGGAGAAATTGCTCTGAACTTCCTTACAAAAAGTGTGGAATCATGGTCGATTCACTCTAGTATATAGGAGATATGGATGATCAGAAATATAATATTATTTCCGGGAAGAAGAGGTCTAGACCAGATGATTTGCCTTATGGGATCGTAGCTTAAATTCTTTGCATTTAAATTCTCCGTGTGAATTCGATTACGGAGGACAACCGATTGAGATTTGTGTGCTGTGTCGTACTTTTTTCTCTTAATCATTATTAATTCAGTATGAACTGTATCAAAAATTGATCCAGCTGTGGGAAAAGGTTTTTCCCAGCTGGGAACTTCTTTTCTGCATAACCGTAAAAAAAGACTATAGGACTTTAAACAAAAGCCTTGAAGCTTTCAAATATATTTATAATCATAAATTTAGACCCCAAGAATACTGTGATTGGCGGCTATCGAAACAAGGTACATCAAATCATGTGTAGTAAACCATTTCATATGGAAATAGGTACTAAACGAGTGTAACTGGTATTAATGAAAGTAAAAGACCGAAACGCTTTTCGATAAGGGAAAACTATCTTGAAAATTTCTAACTAAGCTTCAAAGATTTTGTAACACGTTTACGGAAAGCAAGAATGTATCAAATTTCTCAAACAAGACGTTTTTTTATTTTTATTATTGTTTATAAAAAGGGTCTCCACAGAGGGTCCACAAAACTATCATAGAATTTCTTTTTCGAACACCATTGCGAAATTGTTGGCAGGGACTTTATTTAACAGATTGGAGAAATTTGTCGAGCGCCGTAAGTTTCATTCCATAAAACCCGGTTTTTGTGGGAATTACTCAACAAGTGAGTATATATTTACATGGAAAGTACATTAGAAATTACAACAAAGTGACGCAAGTAACTTACGCGATTTTTCTCGATTTTAATCACAGAAAATTATTTCTGACAAACTTCTTCTGATTATTGGAACTATTTAAGCCTCGTGACTGTCTCGACTAAATTTTTTCGACTAGAATTTCATTTATTTTTTTATTTGTATGAAAAAATTTTTCAGAACAAGATACAATAATCAAAAACAAAAATCTTTAACTGTTCGTTCGGCCTCCAAAAAAGCTTTGTCTGAAAAATCTTAGCCTCTTCTCTGCAATCTTCAACTTGGATAAAAACAAAACCATAAAAAGCTGAAGAAGTAACATTTTCCGATAAAGTATATCCTCAGCGAATGATTTGTCGCTGTCTAAGCACCTAAACAAGTTCCAAGAGCTAAATCATAACGCCATTAAGTTCTTGTTTTTCGATAAATCACTCAGGAAGGTTTAGGACCAAAAAAAGCCAATAATGTCCTTATTACCAGGCGATGATCAAGGCAACTAAATATTTATCAGTGTGCCATCCTTGCCGAAGAGGTCTTCGTAATTTTAGCTTTTGTTGCCTATGGTTTGAGTATTTTCAGCAGAAACTTTTTACAGAGTTCAATTGATACAGACTGCCTCCTAAGTTCTCAGTCCATCCACATCTGATTTATTGCTGTTTTCCCTTCGTGGCACCATGTTATTCCGGCTATGGCAAGGATATGGCCTGAAGATCGTAAATCAATACTAAACTATGGTTGCGGAAAGCACTAGTCCCCATATACCTAAATGTGAGTTACGAGTCAGTTCATGTAAATTGAACTCGGCTTCATTTAAATTCGTTTATAATTTGAAATAATGCTGGAACGAATTTGGAAATGCCTTTAATTTTGGTGTCAAATTAAAATCGTTTCAATAACGTTTTATTTTAATTTTTTTAAAGTGAAGTATTTGCAGTAGGGACTCCACATTTCACCATTTGTATAGAGAAAGCAACGACATTAATTGAAAATTTGTAAGCAATAATTCCGGCACTGCAAATGATGTAAACTCATTAGAAGTCAAATTCGTTTTATTTTAGAAACGAAAATGAATAACGATGTTTCTTTTTCGACTTCAAAGAAGACTGTCTTTCCTTCCTAATTACCTCAAAATTTATTTTTATTACTGTGAACTTGGGCTCAGACGCTTCCACTGCCTGGGAGGCAATCAGAATTTAGACTGACCGAAACCGAAGTCAACAGAAATATGTAGAAAGTCTGTTTTTTTTTAAAGGTGATATGAAGATGCCTTCCATAGCATCCATCTTATAAAATAATCGAGGTATGGAGGCATGGAGTAAGACCATGATTAATGGAATGGATTTTGCACATGCTTTGCGTGGCGATAGAAAATTTATGAGTATCTCAGCCGTGAGTGCAGAGATGAAAAATTTTCAGGGGGTTCGCATTTTATCACCACCGTAGTAGGTTTTCTTGATGGACAATCTTCTGTATTTGCTTTGAAGCTGTTTTGTGGTGGATCCTGGAGATTGTACAATACCTAAAGGTATCTGAAGTACTCAGCTCAATTAGTACGCGGGTTCAGGAGATTATCCTCAATGTATCACCCATAAAAATCCACATAAAGAAGTAGCAGTGTCGGTCGGCTAGTCGTCTGTACCCCGCGAGTCTGTTATTGGGTTGGTGCAAATGACAACCATTGCTTTTGACACAACTAATAATCGTCTATTTAGGATTATAACACAGAGTTTAGAGTTAAGATCCCAGAGAGGGAGAACTGGAAACAATATTGTGTAATTTCTCCCTTGATGTATTTATTCCGGTACATGGATGGATCAATGACAGAACGGTGTTGAGACTGGTCTCTTTTTAAGTTTAGGTACACTTATATTTTTATGGGCACTTGTATCAGAATTATACTATAATTTGTAAAGACACATTTTGCGACTTTAACACAGGTTGCAAAATGTATGAACAGTCAGAATTTACTTGTGTCTCATACAAATCCCGATACAAGTGTCTAAGTGTAAACTAAGTTTTACAAAATGTACCACGGTCAAGGCTATCCTAGTAGATATTATTGGAACTTTTAACCTCAGGAAATGAAACTTGCATTCTGCACGTACAGTCAGCCAGTCGTCGAAGTTTAGACCTCAAAAATTTTCCAAATGAATAAGCCATATTTATGAATAATATTGGTGTTCATTCTGAAGGAGTACGTCATACATACCCATGGTAAACTATGTGGCACAGTAAACTAACATCAATTTGGATTTGTGAATGATCAAAATACGAATCCATAGAAGGAAAAGAATCTAAACTCGTTGAAATAAAACGCGAATGGTTTTTTCAGTTAATAAATTATTTGCAATAAAATGCATACAATATTTGGGAATTTTTATATAGTTTACTTGAAGTAGTTTTGAAAGTGTTTACCCACGCCGATGGCCGAACGAGTTGAGGCGTACCTACGTTTGTAGATTTTCTCCACTTTTGGCTTGGGTTAAAATCCTGCACAGGGTGCGGCGATATGTCTGGGTACCGGTAGTTGAAGCGAATCTACTGACGAGAATTGTACTTTCGACGCCAATGGGATGTTACACAGTAATTTCACGCCGAAAATTGTGGCCCTCTTGAAACATTTGTCAGGTTTTAAATTTCCTAATTTCCTCTTGCCTAGTTTATTTCCAATGCAATATTGTATGCAATAAAATGCATACAATATTTGGGAATTTATATATAGTTTACTTGAAGCAGTTTTGAAAGTGTTTACCCACGCCGATGGCCGAGCGAGTTGAGGCGTACCTACGTTTGTAGATTTTCTCCACTTTTGGCTTGGGTTAAAATCCTGCACAGGGTGCGGCGATATGTCTGGGTACCGGTAGTTGAAGCGAATCTACTGACGAGAATTGTACTTCCGACGCCAATGGGATGTTACACAGTAACTTCACGCCGAAAATTGTGGCCCTCTTGAAACATTTGTCAGGTTTTAAATTTTCTAATTTCCTCTTGCCTAGTTTATTTCCGCCTGCAGATAATTCAGCATCCGCAGTGCGTCATTTGGGGCTTACTATTCCTTTTTACATAATTTTTCTGGGATTTATATTATAATTTGCGTTATCCTGTTTAAATTTCTCCATAGATTGGTGGTTTACGCTACCAAGCCTAGCAGGCTCCATCTACCCCAAGGGGCCAGCTGCTCCTGCCGTCAGAGTTCCTTAGCACTATTCACTAACCTTAAATGCTAGAGTTTAACACTAAATGTCTCTCCATTTGGTTGTAAATCACTAGGATAACTCCACTAACTTGTGGAATTTTATTCTAGAGCGTAGAAATAATTTGGGCAGTATTCAGAAGTACAATATTTGTTCAGACTACGAGTGTTAAAAATAATGAATTTGGATATTGCTTGGCAAGGGTTCGTCCACACTGCAAACACATCATAAAATTTGAAATTGCATTTGCAGATGAAAGGACAGAACATCCGATAGTATCTGGTGCCCAGTGGCAAATTTGATTACTACCATGAAACATGTTAATTTATGCCAGAATGGCGCTTACATTAATAAAACTGTAGGGGTGCGCGACATAAGCTTGCTCCAATGCTCACTCATTGCTACGGACAAGCCATTTCACTTTGTGCATAAATTTTGTGCTTTCAGAAGGCAAATTTTGGCAGGCACATCCCCATCACCACTAAAGTACTTTGTAGAGCCTGAAAAACAATTCACTTCGCTTTTACGGCGAAAACATAATAAATTATAG
>QYTT01086704.1:13931-31622 GCA_006980735.1 Dasypogon diadema
CTCCTATTTATATTATGACGTTTATGCTCAGTGTGCGCAATCGAGGTTGCATGCTCGGTTTTACATTCAGTGTCTGGTGTACGTCATTCAGTAACGTAACGTGGCCTTGTGTAAATAGCCTAATTTTTCTAGATCATGTTATTGTTTATACAGGCAGTTGGTCGTTTCGTCAATTCGATCATTTTTTGTCAATTCAATCCTTAGATATCTCTCAAAGGGTAGTTGCCTGGTAGGAGCACTCGATTAATGGGCCGATTTCAGTGCGCTGTATTTTTTCGTGCTAAAATTGCGAACCGTTAACAATAAATGCCTCAATTTAACTCAATTTAACAGAGTTCTGATCTCACCTACCACTTAGGGCATTAAATTATTAAGCCTGCATTGAGTTTTTACATACCAATAGTTGAGGCAATTCTACTAACGAGAACTGTACTGTCGAAGCCACTGGAATGTTTCACAATAAAAAAAAATTGTGGCTTACTTACAACATTTGTCAGGTTAGAATTTCCTAAACTTTTCTTCCTTAAAAATCTCCTTCGGTCTAAGCTGTGCTATACGCACCATGTGTTCAGGCAGTTCCCTAAAAATTTGTTTTTTATTTATATAGATATTTCATTTTTAAAACTGTATAAATTTGACGACGGCATGGAATGACACCCGGCTAGTAACAAAGCTTCCTCATGAAATTTTCCATGTAATTCTTTCAGAGAAATCTCATAAAAGCCACCGGTGGGTGGTACACGCCATCATGAACGCGTTAAAGATACGCGAAACTAGCTCCTGTTTTATATAGATTACATATATATATATATAACATACAGTGTAGACACGAAAATTAAAAATACACAAAAAAACTATTAAAAAAAGTCAAAAGGCACAAAAACTGATATAAAAATGAGACAAAATCGCACTAAAAGTAACAAAAAAGATTCTAAAAAGATAAAATTAACCCTTTAACTGTTTAATTTTGTTTCGAAAAACTTTTTCTGCCTGCTTAATTATTTTTCAGCGATGACGAGTATACTCGACGAAAACAGACTAAAACTTTTTTACTGTAAAATAAACTAATTGTGACAAAAAATCCAGCGATGCCTGTTGGTTTTTTAGAAAATTTTAGTTTTTATTCGTTGTTAACAAACACAATTTATTTTATTGATAAAAAATATACATTATAAAGATAAAATTTTGGCATTAAAACAAAAAATATATAAAACCAAATAAATTTCAAGAAGTTTTATTTAAAGTTGCCAGACTAACCGAATATTCTTAAGTTTATATTTTTTTAAAAGCTCTTTATTTGCTTTACTTCAAGAAAAAAAATATAGTTGTTTCATTGATTTATAATATCTACGCAATTTTTTTTATCTTCATGACGAGTATACTCGACATTATGCAAAAAATTGTCGTTTCTCCATGACGAGTATACTCGACATAAACAGTTAAAGGGTTAAAAACTGATATGAACAATAACAGGAACAAAGAGCCTTAACACAAAACTCGAATAAGTACGATTTCTATAAATAATTTTGACAATGAAAATTTAGATCCAAAAGTAAAATTGTCCCAGGCAAGTGGAAATTCCAACAAGAGCTGACAAATTTTGAATTTAAAGAAGGTGCCAAAACAAACAAAAAATCTTGAACTAATAATAGAGTCCCGCGGGACCACCCTATAGGATAGCACATAGTGCTCCCGGTAGCCACTTTTACTGGTCAAAAAAAAGGACTTACCCTTCCCACGGTGCCTGCAATACACCAAAGCGGAGAGAAGCCCCGTTGGGACGTGCTGCAGACATCGTGGCCTTCATTACTATGGCCAAGCTACCATTCTGCATGGACACTGGCGGCATCCACATACAGTTGAATGTGACTTCCTTCATTGTGAGGTATTCAAGACGCAAGCGCCTTTACAACCTGACAGCGAAGAAGTATGATACCCATTCTCCACCCTCAAGATAGAGGTGAATCGTAATCTTGGCTAGCGTCAGCACGAAGCTGACCAAACTGTTCTGGTGATGCCGAATGACGGGTGAACCAGACGGCACATGCGATTAATGAGGTCCATTAGGTCGCCCAGTACTAGGCAGGAGTAAGGCCTCTGGACAGAGTCCTCCTCCATCGCACAGTGGGCAAACCCACTGTACCTAAGATAACATGTCCAAGCAAACATCCCGAAGTGTCTGTGTTGTCAGTGTGCGGTGACCAACTCAAACGAAAGCGTCCTCCAACCATGCCCCCAGCGTTACTGGTACTTCGGAATCGCTCCCGTGCGGAGGCGAGTTCGTATCCTCCTCTGGTATGTACTTATGCAATGCAGTCCACTAAGGCGTTGATGGCATTCCCGAGGAGTATATTCCGGTCCGGCGGTGCCCTTATACCTCAAACACCTCAAACTCTGAGCCCACTAACTCCGAAAGCTCGATGATCGGAATCTCCGCAAGCTGTTTTTACCTAAGTTCATACCATTTGAGGTGGAATGCTGGCCTGAATCTGCTGCAGGCCTGAATCATTCAAATCAAATCTGTCCCTCTGGCGGAACATTCAGACGAATACTCTAGCCTTTAGGTACGTACTTCGATTACACTACCAAATCGGTAAGACCCGAACCGCCCATCCTTACTGACATCTAGAGCGGGCGTCTATTGCTTTTGCCTGAAGGAACTCATTTTAAAGCACTCTGCCTTCAGTAGATGCACGTTGGACGAAGTAATCAGGTAATTTATCATGACCGTCCGTCCCTTCAGCGACAGGGAGAATAACCGCGGTCGCCAAGAAAAGACGGCCTTGGAAAGTTTCTCCAAAAGCTTTCTTAAGAAAAACATCAATTTCAGGAGATTGGATAAAGGCCAGCACATTCGAATTTCCATAATATTTGTGTTGAAAAATGTTTTGTTTTTTTAGTTATGATACTGGCTTTCAAATTCTCAAAAATAGAAAATAAGCAAGGCATAACTTTGTCCCGTAAATTTATTTACAACTTCTGTTAAAGAATCAAATCGAATAGCTATAAAATAAACGAGGACAACCTTTCACGTTATGAAATTCCACTTTGGCTTTATTTTGTTTTTGAAATGAAAATTCGGAGTAAAATTTAAATGTTCTGCAGAAATTTCCTGAAACGTTTAAAGCGTATTACAATTTCAAACAGCTGAGCTGGCATTTTCCAATAGTACATAAAACGCATTTCACACGGAAACAAATCAATTTATGCAACGTTAGCATATGTTCAAAAAATTGAATTAAGATCAGATTCTGTGACCTAAATGTTGGCACATACAAAACAGCAGTAAAGTGAATGCAGAAAAATAAAATAATTCACCTAGACCACCCGAATACTTCACTGACATAGTTTTTCTTCATGGTGTTTTGGCTATTCGTGAACCACTGTCAAAAAAGAAAAGCCCTGCATCTAATTGTTGTTTTTTTTTTAGAAGCAAGTAACCCAGAAAAGGTGATACGTTGGATTCGAAGTACCCAGATTTCCTAAATTTCTTTTAATTTACGTTAATAAAAAGCAGAATAATTGTATTGCTTTGGCTCTGAAGTAAATTTTACAAGAACTGCTGACTTTTGCAGCTGATTACTGGGACCGTTACTTGAGAATTACTAATTTCGGCTACATATTGAATCAACGCCGAAATGAACAGAAGCTAACACAGAAATCCATGGAAAATACCACAGAACTGGTGCTCTAATGAAAAAAAGATAAATTTCGCGATAAAAACGGGTTTATGTCAAAGTGACGAATGTTTATGCGAACTTTTCGGAATGCTAATGCGACAGATAAATAGGAAGGGGCCAGGAAATTCCACTAAAAAGGAAAGTTCAGCACTGAAAACTCAATTACCACAAATCTGCTGAAGGAACTCTTGTTCCAGCCCACAAATCCCATGCACACTAGGAAGTAATGCAACTCCAAAACTAAAATACCCACGTGAGTAAGAATTCTACAAAAAGTCAACAAGGTCGTTAAACTTAACGCCAGCTTTTTACTCATAAATTCCTGATACCTGGCAGGTATCCAATATAAGCGCTGGCGGTGTCAACCGGCTTTCCGTTCATAAAAAACCAACTACATGAAAGCGAGTAACGAAGTGTTGAATGACGAGAATAACACGTGCTAAAAACTGGAACGAAGTTCTATTTCAGTAGAAATGAGCAAATTTTAATTAGACAATTGGAAAAGCGTACAAGCAAAAGTTTCCTAAGTAAATTTTAGACGAGAAAAAAAACTTATTTGAAGGTCAAACGAATTCAGTGCCAATGACATAAGCCCGATATTTTTTAACAATTTTTAAACATAAATCGTTTTAACGAAATAAGCGAAAATAATCATGGAGTAATTAATTTTTTTACACAACACTTCATACCACCTTTCACAAACATGCATCGGGTATAGCAGCAAGCCGAAAAGAAATGTAGGTCAAGAGTACTGGGCCAACTCGTGGTATAAAAATAAATAAAGCGTGCTTCATTCCTCATATCTGCATTTCATCATTAACGCCAGAAAATTTGAAAACTTTTTAACAAACTAGCAAGGCTAATTGGAGAAATGCTACAAAAGCAATTATTACATTTAAATCGGCTGCGAAAAAACAGACAGAGGTGTTAATTTGCATTATCAATCAAAGAATTTTTGCACTTCACTAAAAGGAGCACTACAATAGAGTTAAGCAGATCGTCTAATCTATGTTTTTGCAAAATGGATATAAGGTGGCTTGAATGGGGATATCGACTTCGAGATGTGACAGCACCTGAACAAATACGAAGAATTCAATGAGATGTACTGGGATCGATTTCCCCTATTAACGGACAGTCTATGCATCTTAAAACAATAAATTACGTTATCGCCGCAATAACACCATATTGCTGGAATGATGGAGTTATCAACGGAAAAATAATAAAATTTACCTAATAAGTGCTTGACTGCCACTATACTTTACCCCATCGACTCTGTATGAAATGCTTATCTCAAAGTTTTCTCTGAGTATACATCACATGTTTCTTGCTTACTCCCCCAGTAGGAAATGTGTTCATTACTTCATTAATGAAGTAATGAAATATGTGCACTACTATGCATTCCAACCCCAACGGATGTCATTTTTCAAATTCATGAATTACTCATTGAATTAATTCATTGAAGAAAATGCAAGAGGAAAAGTAAGGTTCAATATTCGATTTTGTGTCTTTATTCGCCTTGGGACGGGAACGATTTCAGCTCCAGTGACCTTGGAGCTCAGTTAGAGGACGCTTTCATGTTGAGTCGCCCACCACACACACCGTTCAGCAGACTGAACACAGAGACGCTCCGGGATGTCTATTTGGATATGCGACCACCCGGAGCGATTCGGTCTGGCTAGATGACGTGCTCACCTCGGGGTAGATTTGGGTATAATTGCGGGGATAACTGGTAGAGTAATCTACTACTAGAAAGACTCTGAGGTGGCATTCATCACAGTCTTGTGCATCTGAATCAACTGTTGCACCTCAACCGGCAGGATCAGCGGGTTTGCCCACTCTGCGATAGGGAGCGTACACGGTTTTACAGGTACTTTTCGGACGGCAGACTGGCCTTTCACTGATAGTGCAGGCCGCGGTGTCTGCAGCATTTGTCCACGGGGCTTCCCTTCGCTTTGGAGCGCTACAGGCACCGCGGGAAGGGTGAGTCTCTCGTTTAACCAGCAAAATAATGAAGAGAGATGCCGAGAGCACCTTATAGGCATAGACGACCCTACAGGGTGGTACCCGCAGCATTCTATTCCTTAATTCTAAATTTTCATTCGTTTTAGGTTAACTTTACTTTTGGAACTCCAAATTTAAAATTTTGGGCTCATGTCGGAGCTTGCACATGCCAAGGGCTTCAAACTTTGGCAGTAAATGTTTTCTATAATCAAAATTTTTTGGAATAGATTTTGTTTGTTTATTGTTGTGTTAGAGTAATTTACCTTTGTAGTTCATTTTGCAATTTTAATTTTTTTACTCCTTTTTTGGTTTTGTGCTTTTATATCTGACCTTGTATTGGATTTCATGTCTGTTTAAATCTCTTTTCTTTGCGCCTTTTTGATCATCTTTCTTGCTTTTGTATAGTGTAGATACCTTATATTTAAAATAAAATTGTTGCGACGTAATATTTGTACTTTTTGTATCTTTTTGATTTTTTCATTCGAGGCTTTGGTCTCTAAGCTAGTGATTCTTATTAATATTAAATTTTGAAATAAAACAATTATGACGTTAACTGGTTAATGGACAATATTTTACTTATTAAGGTAGGAACTGTTAGGAGCTAGTATACTAGCTTCAAAAGCTTCAAAGGAATTAAGATGGCAAGAAATGTCTACAGCTCTTTTACAAAATTGATAAAGAGACTTGCGAAGAAATTGTAATGAAATCTATTTAACAATTTATAATTTGAATAAAATTTTATGGTCATGTAAGATAAATTTCAATTTTCTATACACCGGAGGATATTTGTAGATATCAGATATTCCTATCATTTTTATTTTCACTTTTTCTAAATTCACGTTCCGTCTTAAATCGTCAAAATGTCTGGCAACGTAGTAATGAAGTTAAACGTAATAATATGCTATAAAATTATGTAAAACAATACAAATCTGTGTATTCAGTGAAGATTTGGCTAGCCGCTCTGCAGTTTCTTACCAGCTTGAAGTAGTACTGCATAAAAATTATCGACAAGCTTACCTGGAAGAAAAAACGAAAGAAATATTAGTTTCTTATAACTTATATCAAGAATAATAAATTAATCAATCTTTCCTTGATAACAAATTTTGCGGATATACTGAATTCGCGATTCTTTTTTTGTAATCGGGGAAACGAAATCTTGCAAAGTTGTAAAAAACGATAAAAAGTGCAATCTTAATATTGCGGACGTAACACAATCTAATAATAACAAATACATAAATAAGTATGCGATTAATTAAGATAGTGGCAATTGTGACTCTGCCTTGAAATTCATGGATCCATAAAACAATATTTCGCCCAGCTCCAATACAATTTTCTTGTAAAAATCTTTGATTATCGTAAAAAAATATTTTCCCAATGTAAAAATAGAAAAGGAGATTTTCCACGTTATCCTGCTGCTATTTTAAAATATCCTTACTCTTCAAAATTTATCTGTTAAACTTTTAAAGTCATTCGACAATTAACTGTGGGTCTATTGTTCATCTACAGCCTGAAGAAGAATTTTCCATCAGGTCATAGGTATAAACATGTTCACAGTCGAGATTAATTCCAAAAGAATATAACAGCTGAGGCGGCAAAAGTTCATGAACTTAAACAAGTCAATGGACGTGCTGGGATCTGAAAAAGGAGCAGAGAAAATAGCATCGAACAAAATTTGAAATCATAAGGAAAAGAAGAAGGAACGTACAATCAACCGTGGAACAACCTGCAAAAGAAGAATCACTGCACCATATAACGTAGCGCACAAGCTGCAAGAAGAAAACCGGTGGATCCAATTTTCAACAAGGTATGGTGATGCTGACCATCATAAGAGTTCATGATCACCTGGCCTTCGGAACCAATGCATCATTTTCTGATGTTAAGTGGTGCAACGAGAAGCTGCATTGTTCTTCATTCACAGGGCTAATGAACATGGAGATTGCAATAGTTGGAGTGAAATTGTTCGGATTTCCGAATAATGTGAGTTTAAGTTTTCGGTATCTAACATGCTTTGTAACAATCTGCAGCTTTTATAAAGAAAGATAACAAAATATTGAGAAGTGAATAAATCCCTGAATAAACTGGTAGTTTTGGAGATTGTCCAGTACAATGAAGATTTTACTTTTTCGCACCTAGCCCTCCCTTTAAGTAGTCCAATGCAACCCAACGAGCCAGAGCCAACATTTCTCGCTTGATAAACCGAGGTCTACCTCCTAAGGCTAACATAGCAGGACAAATTTAAGTCTTCCGAAAACATCCTTATCTATTAAGAAATATGATGACGCCAGTTGATGGAAGTTGAAAACGTGTCAAACATTCCAGCTAAAAGCTCCAAAGGATTTCATTATGTCTGTTTTATTCATTTTTCATTATCAATAATTAGATTGAACGAAAAGATGTTTTCATAGAAAAAATTGAGACAAATTCTTAAAATCTTCTTGCAATTAGCCTAGCCAGATAAAATTGCATTCTATTAGCTGGTTTCAAAATTTTTCTCAGAATAGTCCTTGATTTTATTCAGTAAAAATTAGTAGTTCCGAGAAAAATTGTAAAATGTCCTCTAAGGCGATAAGAGAAAAGCAACAATAATTTCCAAGGGGAAATGTCACTCTAAGGCGTCAATCCTTGTTCCCTGCGGGCTCTTCACCCATAAGAAAAATTCTTCACTCAAGGACACGTATTTTATACGGTAGTTGAGATCCATTTTGTTTCTATGTCTGTAGTAAAGAGTAAGGAGTCAATTGTGACATTTCACACACTCTTTTGTGACCCTTCCCCTAACAGCCGTATAACCAATTTTAATCCTGATTGCCTTGTCTCTCAACATGTTGTCTAACCATCTCACTACCATTCAGCTATCCTCAAATCTTTGCAAAAAGATTTTCAGTTTCCTATACTAAATTTTGTCGATGGCGCCTTGATATCCATCAAAGTGACTAAAAATGGCTAAAGCAATGCCTGCCTGCATTTCCTTCTCTGCCACTCTCAGCAGCTCTTTCTGGCCTATTTACCGCACTGCAGTGAAGCGAAGTTGCATATGAGCCTCCTTACTTCCTCCAAAGATACCAACCTTTACGCCGGATCTGTCAAATCTCGTGACCATTCAATTAAGTACGGTCAAAGATCCCTCTGAGACATGGCTTTCATTAGAATCCTATCGTCTGCTCAATTTTTCCCGTTCTAGCTCGAACAACAAGTCCAACTTTAGAGAGCAAGTCTTTAGTCACTGTTTTCTGTAGTCTACTGATTTCTGAAACAGTCTTTATGTTCCAGCACTCTCTTCTTCGCCTTACAGTTCTCCTACGCTTTAATATGACACTCACAAGGTGGCGTAGAAAGTAATATAATATTCAAGTTCTTAACACAGTTGAAATTGTCGATATATTAACAGAGGAAAAAAACCAGTATTAAATGGGATTATACTTTACATTTAAGATGGATTAAGTAGAAAATGGCTGTCAATGGTTCAATTAGTAATGACTTTCAAGTCAGCATTGACCTCAACCACAATAAATAAGATATTATTTTCTGCCCACGGGAACAATAGCTTTGCATTCACCTTATAATAGCGGTTGAATGCAGTGCAGTTCAACTGTTCTGTCAACTGTCGATTCGTATAACCCTCCCTCTTTTAGAAGTAATTTGTTATGAGTCCGAGAATACTGATCACGGTATTGAAGAGAGTTTCTTTTTTAAAAGGCAGATCTTGCGGACTTGTTGAATAGAACTGCATCTGATGATTTTACAGCCTTACTCTGTACTAGTGACATCGATACGGACGTTACATATTTTACGTCAAGATTTTCGAAGTGTTTACATCCTCGCCTCCGCAGTTTAATAGAGAGCTGGGAGCCTTGAAGAACAAGAAGAACAGGCTTTGGAAGGCCTTTCTCAGAACTAGGATCTAGTTGACCACCGGAAGTTTGTGGAGTGCTGTAACGAGTTTAACACAGACTCATCCGCTATTTATGAGGTGTAAATTGCTAAAATACGTGATAAACTTACTGTATAGGTACCGTACCTTTTACAAGTTTGTCAACGCTAAGATGAGGGCTGACAATTACTCCGCATCTTTGTTTTTTAATGGACACTGTAGCAATGACACTTATGACATCTGCAATATGGTCGCCATATTTTTCGAGAATGCTTTTTAGTCTCCCGATTTTGAACCGAATATTGACAATTTTGCGCACATTGTTAACCATCCTGACGGTATCCCTCCTGTAGGTCATGCTCCGATACCTTGGTTATTCCTCTTCGCATACTTTTTCGGAAATCTCTCTGTAGTGGATATTTCCTCAAGCTCTGGTAGAACTCTTTCATTATACCTATTCACAAAAGAGGCAAGATTTCTAATTACAGATCGATTGCAAAATTTCCTGATTACCCAAACTGTCGGAGTCAATAGTTCTCTCCCTAATCTAATCAGCACGGCTATCTGTCATGCAGGTCTACAACAACCAACCTATTGGAGTTCACCTACAAGACTATATATATGGTTTCGGCAGCAATCTGCAAACTGATTGTATCTATACTGACAGGACCACAGAGAAAATCTGCAGACTTGCGCCTCAGCCAGTTCGGTCGACGGCCAAATAGCAATTCTAGGAAGATGAAATCCAAAATTGAGTATTACCGAAATCCTAACGGATCTGCCTTTAGTTATTTTTTTCTATTTCTGTAGTTCGGTTTACTTCATTTGTACAAGAAATTAATTGCAAAAATTTGCAAACTGTAAATATCTAGCGTTTTTTCAGTTGCCACGCCCGTTTCAAGAAGGGAACCTTTTGAGGTCTGGCGTCAAGAGGATGATAGTAAAAGCAAAAACGCTACAGTTTTGACTCATGTTCTGGATAAATTTCAATTCAACGAGGTCAACCATTAAAAGAGTTCGCTGAAGTTAGTAATCAGTCTAAAATGCAAAAAGTTTTGCTTGTGGTAGAAAAGCATATTACTGAAGAGTTGTCGTTTGTGGCACCAGTTTAAGGAAATTTGACAAGAGATGCTGCCTTAATGGTTCAAACTATGGCAGTAATCTCCAAAGAAAGCGAATAGGATTAAAAAAGCTCTTAGTTCGTCAAAATCTGTTCCTGTCAAATAAACGGAGGAAAAAACGGAAGGAAGATTTAACAAAACATTCATACAACCTCCTGAAATGTGGAGCTAAAGCATGCAACGCTGATATCATACATCCACAAAACATTTAAGGGTCCAAGGAAACGTTCTAAAGCACACATCTTGTGATTTATCGAAAGGTCTTACACTGATATATAAGTACGGTTGTGACGTATTGCGGGTCATTCGACTTATAAACAAAAATTTGATGAAGGAGGCCATAAATCAGTGACCGATTCATATCGACACACCACAGTGTGTCACACGACAGTGAAAATTTGTATCATTATCCATGTCCCTCATCAACAAGGTTTTGCCGACGAATTAAACTCCTATTCGAAAAGGAGACTTCAGACTGAATTAAAAAATAAATAGAAAACGTGAAAAATCAAACTAAAGACCACCAACAAAAGTTTTTATCGACGAACAATAAATACGGAAAGTTTTTTTACTTATCTGTAAATCATCAATGCAAACTTGTGGTATATGTGGAGCAACTACCAAAACAATGAATAACATTGCAAGCAAACTATAAAGCGAATTCCAAATATAGAACAGTATGATTTTGGATTGTCCACGTTACGCACGTGGATGAGATGTTTTGAAACTTTACTGAATATATCCTATCGTTTGAATGTTCAAAAATGGCAAATCAGAGATAATAATGATAAAACTGCAGTGGGTTAAGAAAAAGAAACTATTATTAGAAATTTAAGAAGTCAAATGATATTATTGGTAGATATACCGAAAGAGAGTTTTGATACCACAAATGATAACAATACTGCCAAACAATTTTTTCAACAGCCGTTTCTAGCATCATCTGTAACTAGCATCGACCAGGATATTATACGTAGTTTTTCAGTTCTTGTAGATACGCGATCAAGACTAATGTTTTCCAAGAAACACAGCTATAAAATTTGTAGAATGGTATCCATGGTGTTACATACGATCGAACGTCCAAAATATTAATTCATGGAGCAGACATTATTAAGAAAGTAATTCTTCCTATAAGGATGTTATCAGAGAAAACCCTGGAATCCAGAAACAAAAACTTTAAAAGGTACAGGGAACTAAAAAAACAGTGGAATATATCAACTTTATCGAAAACATCAGCGATCCGGAAAAAGGAGTGCGCTAGACAAAGATGATGTTAATTTATTAGAACATCCAGAGCTTGCAGTGATTCATAGGTCTAAGTAAAACAGCAGTCACCTAAGGAATTTCCGAGGGTAATGTACTGGTCTCCTTAGTATCTCGCCTTCCTAAAATCAAAGAAAAAATAACAAAAAGTCGCTAGTCCTACGCTGACCTTACCAGGGAGGTTTTCTTTAGATTCTACCGAAAGAATTTAATATCAAGACAGAAATAAAAAAAAAAAATCCCGGAATGTTAAAGCTTACCAACTACACAGTAAGATTGTCTTAGAGAACAAAAAATTGTAAAGAGTAGGATTAATTACATATTCCATTTTGACGAAGCATAAATAATGATAAAAAATTAAAACATGACAAAACATAATTTTTTGTTGATATGAGTTAGAAACTCAATTTGATTTATCTGCATTTGTTGCTACTTCTGGTATTGAAGGGAATTCCTACTGAAAACCTAAGAATAGATTTCCATTTATATTTACTGTATTTGTACAGGAAATACTCTTCTAACGGAATAACTAACCACGTTTTTAACTAAAAATTTTATTAGGAAATAATTTAATTGGTATTAGAATTATACAATTACAAGTTCATCTACAAAAACTTTACAAAGTAACCAGGAGGAGACAATGAACAGTCCACCACTCCCTTAAACGCTATTAGCTCAGAATGAGAATTGCAAACAATTATTGTAAATCGAAGGCACTTGAAAACAGCAGACAAAACAAGGGATTCAGTCTAGGGTTACCAAGGAAATTGCCCGTACTTGGAACACAAACTACAGTGAACCACTCTCACAGGATATATGAACCCAACGTGAGGGTAGTACTAGTGGCTACCAAATAAGCTACAACGCTGATTTTATCCTAAACCCCCAATGGATCTAAATTCATTGAATCTAACACAAACAAAATTTCTCGTTTGTACTCAGATTTGAAATTTCAACTTAAAATTCAAGGCACACATCAGTGGCAAAATGAGAAACGTCGAATAAAGTCCAGGGGGTGGCACTAAAACCAGAGGGAAAAGGCAAAGAAGGTGGCTTATTGTTTTGTGTTGCAAAACTTCTTCCCCGTTTTATCCTTTCATTCCCTCATCTACACTCAGCTTCACCTTATGAATTTCCAAGCAGACCCTTCAAGAGTTCAATGTTCAGTTGTCGTAAGCACAAGGGAAGCCTCCCCTACCATAGGGCGTACAGTATGCAATGCCGCATATCTGTTCAATCCTGCCATACACTGAATATTTCCATAGGATTCGCCTGTGATACCCATTGTTCAAATAATGTTCGCGCACCCTACCGCAGTGTTAGTTGCTCAATGCAGAATAAAGCAGGATACTGAGCAGAGCTGCGGGTGTAGTTGTCCCACGAACGTTGTGCCTGGATACTAACAGTTCTACTGAACTGACCCCAGCTGGGAAGGAAATTTCGATTCCATGAACCATCAACTTCGTTGGCTGGATATGTCGGCAGAGCTATTTCTAAAGGGTTGAGCGGGAAGAAAAAAATACTGGCACACGGGGGAAAATGAATTTCCGTTTGTCCTATATTTTTATCAGTCCCCTTTTTGTAATTTAGCACCCTTGGTGCTTAATAAGATATTTTGGTTGCCGTATAACAGTATTGGGGGGGGAATATATGAACCGGCCTGCTCTGCTCGAAATTCACCTAATGCGAAGTACACAACACGTGCACAAGTGCTGTTCGTTGAACAATAAGCACCAAATCTAGTTGTGTAAAATTCCTTTTGACCAGTGGCTTTTTGCAGTTCTCCATGTTACTTAATTAATTAATCTATCTTGTCTCTCCTTCCTGTCAGTTCTTACCGGCATTTCTCTTTTACATATACTACGATCAACAAAACATGAATAGTTTATAATTTTGGACTCGGAATTTCAAAATTAAGTTTGTCTCCTTGACCATTTGTTACAATTCCCACAATTTAGTTAAAGTTTCAGTGTCATTTCGAAAAATAAAAAACAGGCAACAATCGATAAAAATCTAATTACTTTTCTATAAATATTAGTGAGTAGGTGGAGAGCAATTGTATCGAGAAGTATCTGAAGGAATAGCTTCAGATATTAAAATGCACTTAGCAATTCTATTCTTTACTTTAAAACAAAGGTTAAGAGAGGAATTATACAACGGTTCAAAAGAGTAATTTACAAACGATTGATTTGGTAGAAAACACTCATTATTTTAGTATTTCAAGTGTCAACATTGTAGGGATTGCATGTTAAAACCCAGTGACAGATATTGATGTTATAGTAAAGAAATAAAATTCCTGCAATTGTGCTAATAAGAATTGGATAATGGAATTTCAGCTCTGTGGCTTTTTTCCTAACTACATAAGCAAAGCTGATGTTATAAGATTGCGAAGAGCGAAGCACGAAATGACACACGTACAAAACTGGGAAGGGAAAAAAAGTTTATCTTGATTTAAAAAACTTTCGTAGCTTACACTCGGATGGGAACATTTACAATAGCATTTTGTTTCAAACGCGCATTACTGTGCTCAATAAGAAATACAAAAAAATTGTTGACAATGCAAAGGAATCAAAAAGGCATAGGTGGAAAAGCTGCACACAGGAACCAGACTAGAAACATTATTAATATAGCAGGGCTGCACAAACTTGTTAAGATCAAAGGTCACATACATTCACTGAGGCTTATGGGAGAGTGGCCCAGCTACCTTGTTGTAAATATGCGTAAATTTTTTAAATTACCTATCGTGTAACATATTAAGATTCAAATAACACATGGTGAGGCGGTTGCCAGGAAGTCAACAAAAGACAGCATGTGGGTCCGCATTGTTAAAATATTAATACACTACTGCCCATAATTCCAAAATTGCTTATTAAGCTAGAACATAACCTATGTAAAAGGGAAAAGATTTGAGGTTCACTTGAAACGAGGTGATATCCTCAAGTGTCGTTACTCGGGGGCACTGATGAATTTTTAGTTACATTTCTTATGATTATCGCTATTTTTATGGGCATCACTCTGACAAAACTTTCAACATTTGTTTCAATCTGTACTTTCATTTCTAAAAAAGATAATATATGCGTATTATAAAATTTCTTACTTCATTCTTAAATATATTCAGAAATGAAACAGACAGTAACCCCTTTTGACAATCCTTAGTATATTTGGTTTTAGAAGAGGATTTTGCGTTAGTATCCCTATCAGAGAGGTGTAGAAGGTGTATAGAGTACTTCAGTCAGACATATAATGTGTCTATACGGACAAATCAAAACTGAACGGCTAAGACTTCCACAATGTTTGGGAATCCTACCATACATAGCATACTTCAAGCGGATATCTCTGGAATAAACAATGCTGCTATGCTACTAATGACGACACCTGATATGCCGCGTAATATGGATATCAGGATCTATATTTACAATCAAGCTCTTATTAAAGCACCAGGTCATACTTAACCAGCCAAGTTAAGTATGAGTATTTCTCTATCGGACATATTCATAGGCAGACCTCTAAAATCAGCAACGAGGAAAACCGATCAACAGGCGATTATATTAGCTAATCTATATATTAATTATACAAAGAAAACTCCCGGTTCCGTATTTCAGCCACTTTTTTTATATGGAGTTTCATCTAGCTTTTCTTGAAATTTTATAATGGTAACACTGATCCGCATCAGTTCGGGGTTGCGTTCCTGGGTAACTTTGGTGTTAAGTCCGGTGTTTGCCACCGATAAGTATGTAATACATGGATTTATTGGAGCTTTTTTCATTATTCTGCATGGTAAAATATTTTGCAGGTGTCTTTTTACTGCTTGCTTGCATGAGAGGATTAGGCCTACAGGGGACACCTCTGAAAAAAACGCGCTTTAAAATTTAAGGTGCAAATTGAGGGAACAAATAAAAACGTTATGTCACTCATATACCTTCAATTTGTGCAATTGCACAGGGATCTCCTAGTATTAATAGATAAGGCTAACTACGACATTTGTTGGAGGGCCTAACTGCTCACAATAGCTGTGGCCAAAAATGTAGCCTGATAGAATGGGTTCGTTGCTTAGGAGAAGACGCATAGGTGTACGTCGGTCGTCATAACAGATAGGCATGCCTGGCCTGGCTAGATGAAGAGTACTCTAGGCGAAGAATTCTTCGGCTGACCTTGGGAACTAGCGAGTTTTAAAATGTCGTAAAAAGTTAAATAGTTGGAATATCAAACAAATGCTATGCTACTTTGTATATAATTGTATTAAAAATTATATGTACAAATTTCAAGTCAATCACCCCATTAGTTTCACAGATTTCTTTTAACTGTCATCTGGTGTCAAAACTATCTAATATATCTTGAAATAGTTGGTAATGAAATTTTTCATAATATAACAAAATCTAAATCTGTCAGTGAGAAAAGGTATTGATATCCTGCTCCGGCCTTTGAAACGTTGTAACTTTGTCAATTTTTTACATTTTAAAAAGTCCGTAATATTTTTAGATCTAATGATAGGTGAATGATTTGGAGATAACAAAGGGAAAGGAAAACTTATTACATATAACGCACGTTCAACCCGTAATGAAAATAATGAAGATCTTGAGTAGAGCATGCATAAGGATAGAAAAAAAAAACAGTTTTCATAAAGCTATCCTGACTGTTGAAGGTGATATTAGGAGTGATAAAGGTCTTATTCTCGTCGTCTGTACTGTTTCTGTCTGCACTTTTAAGGCCAAATGGCTAACAAATTGGTCTAAAAATTGCACAAAGTACAGATAGAACTGGCAACACGAACAGGCCTGAAAACTGCCATTCTATATCCGTGCTTTGAAGCTTTCAAGAGTTGCTGAGATACTATCTCATACGCGAAAGCAAATTTCTAAATATGCAGTTTCATCCATAAGTGAGAAAAAATTGCTTATGATAAAATTAACATTTCAGAATTCACCGGGTATCATGGCGCAGAGGATAGACTTATAAAATTTTTACATGATTTAATTATATGTTGCATCATTACTATCATGGAATATACAAATAAATTGCCAAGTGACGTAAAAAGAATTCTGCTTGTGCCAGTGCTTCCCACTGGAATGTGAAAACCAAAACATATGTTCAGCAAAAACAACACTTGCTCATAGAAAGTTTGAATTTAATGGACAAAGTAATGGTTGACTACGTGATTTGAGAACAAAAAATTTTTTTACAATATTGGACTGTCAAAAATAATATAAAGGTGATACCTAACGCAGTTTACCATTTTTGTTTCCAGAAAATACTTGGCATCTTGTATTAAGATTGTGCTTGCTCAAGCATTAGTATTATCTTCGAGAACTTATTCAACACTTTCCTTTTTATCTTAAATACGAACACATATAAGTGAAAATTATACAAATGGACAAATTGACAAATTCCTGGCCTATAGCCGTCAGACGACTATGTAAAAACTCTTCCATGTTATTCACAAGAAAAGCAATAGGAACGAGATCTCTAATTACAGGTCAATAGAAAAGATGTCCTGATTCAATGTAAAAATATACTTTCGACCAGTCAGCATAGTTTCGTGTCAGGTATGTCTACTACTAGAAACTTTTTGGAATTTACGCAATTATTGGTTTTGCCAAGGAAAGGACCTAAACACTGGGAATCCCCTAATGTAAAAGGCAATATTTCACACTGATAGAAAGAATGGGAAAACCGGAATATATTGCATTGCCAGATTATGATTTCAAAGAGAAATGTCTTTAATTTCCAAATAATAGATATTGTTAATTATCTAATTTTT
>QYTT01086711.1:6489-18560 GCA_006980735.1 Dasypogon diadema
CATCATGAGAATTACTCATCCATTGCACATGGTGACATGCATTAGGTTTACGTCACCCAATGTTTACAAACCTTAACTGGGTGATTGCACCTGATATGCAAAGAATGAATAATTCGTTGTTCTTATTCCCTAATTATGATTCATTGAATAAATTTCTTTAAATGCATTGAATGATTCATTTCTCTAAATACTAAATGCATTGAATACTCTACACATAGCAGAAAAACAGCCAGAATTGGCAAACCGACGTGGAGCCGTTTTTCATCATGGCAACGCACGACCTCATGGCCGTTTTGGTCGTAAGACAAAAACAATTGATTGGGACTTATGGGACACCTCAATAGTAACATACTAGTGTACAAGCAGACGAATAGTGCATCTTGCTGGTGAAGTACGAGGAATGTGGTGCAGGGAAAGGAAAAGGACATTTTCGTATGTGTTATACTATAAAAGCGGACCTATGTGTGTTGCATATTGTTAAATGGCGAGAATATAATCAAAATTATACGTTTTGAACAGACACACACGTAAAGATGGCTAAAATCTTACAAGGAACGCCATAATCGCTGAAATTCATAAAAATTTTGATTAGGACATGAGATGGATATTTTATGATATGAATAAAACGCGAATAATTATTTTCCGATAGTTTCCTTTATTCCACAAATTTCTTTCAAAATATGTGTTTTCTCTTGTTTTATAACTTGCATTTATTTTCGTGTAATGCGTTTTATCGAAAATTGTTAAATTGTAAAATAATTAACGATTCTTGGGCAGTCTTTAAAGTTTCCATCCACTTAAGTAGTAGCATATTTTTTTCATTATATTTAATTTCCTTTAACTTTTACAAAATAATTTTCTTGTATGTTTAGTAAAGTATAGAAATAGTTCATCTGCTTGTTATGTTTTGAATATATCCATAATTTTTTTTCTCACCTTTATTCCTTTTTAATAATGAAAAATACACGAAATTTATGTACAATGTAAACAACTCTTTCTTTTTATCTATGTAGTAGTTTTGCACTATTATAAATATGCGATAAAAGTACAAACAGCATATTCTTATGAAAATATAAATGTATAGTGCTGTAGAGCGAGTCACGTATTCACAAAATATTTGTTCAATTTTAAAAACAGCAAATTTGTTTTAGTTTCTCTTTAGTTTTTTTTCCTTTTTTTTGAAAGTTTATTATTTCTTTTTTTATTTATTTACATACAAAAATGCCCATATGGGAATGGTGTACTGATAGTGATCTGTTTTCGGTATTTTATTTCAGACTAAAGACCATTATTGCATCAAATTTGCACTCTCTCCGATATTTAAAACATTTGGGCCAAAGTTTTATTTTACTTTTTTTTCTTTTTTGATATAATAGTTTAGTTAAGGTAAACTATGCATTGTAAGAATGTGTGATTGCATTGACCAATCAGTGAACATTTCATTCGTGCGTACACGTCAAGGAAGAAGACCCGGAAACCCCTTTCTTACATATTATCATGCGACAGACTAGAAACTAGACTAGAACAACAGAAGTACACATGTGATTTTGCTACTTAAATCGAGATAGAATGACAGCATCTCGTTGCAAAAAAGAGATAGATAGAAAGATAGCATCAAAAAGGGATAGATAGAATGATAGCATCTGGTTGCAGCCGAGAAATTCTAATAAAATATTTTTATTTATGAAATTTCAAATTTGTAATATTGGCCAAGTTGAGGTTGACTGGTTTTAACATGTTTCTTTTTTACTATCTAACATTTGCTACCAGAGATTTTGTAGCTCTTGAAACCTAAACCGCGTATTGTGTGACGTAATTTTCTGAGTGGAAATATTAAAAGGGTAAGCTATTTATTAATATAGGATACAAACCATTCCTCCTCAATTCTTTAACGCTACGCTTATGACCGAATATGTAAACATATTTTGATTCTCATGTTATCAACTTAAAAGTCTTAAGAGTTGTTGTACCATCTTCTTATCGCACATCTATCGACTGCTGTATATCATATATATGACAATTAACAAGGCATTTACTTTATAAGGTGAAATAGATGTCTTGGGAAATGATGTCCCGACTCCAAAACCTTTTTTGGTGCAGTAGCATATGTTTTACGTCAACTCTCTCATCGTTGCATTGGGAGTTGTGTGTTGTGATATACTCCTATTGGAATTAAATATGTTTCTGCAACGCTGCAAATGTATCCTGGTTAAGTTTTACAGGCAGAGAGTCACACAAACAAAAACTATGAATCCTTGAAGGTGGTATCTTGCCTTAAATGCTGTGCTTTGGTGTTGTGAAGGTAATTCAAAATTTTTGGGCTAGATCTAATTTTTAATGATAATACTCAACAGTCTCTTTCTTCGATTACACTGTTCAACAAGATTTCTTCTCCAGGCAACCGATGACTAATTTTAATTACACTCGATTTACAATTTTCAAAAATGACCGTAAAATGTTCACATCACATCTAGATGCTCGTACAAATTCTTTTCAAATTCTTTCCACAAGTACCATAAAAACTGAAATTTATAATGTGTGAAGATTTATTGTCTCGCATTTCTATTTTAAGGGTTGATTCTGAGAATTTGAGATTTAGATAGTTAGTAAATTCTATGGAAGGGATAAGTATATAAAAATCGAGTAATAGAAGCAAACATTGTCTAGAAAAAAATTGCCATTTGAAGTGCGGATTTAGAGGAAAATAGACTAAAGAGCAGTGGTAGTGTAACCCGAATAATTTTTGCTACGTTTGTAGTGTACTACCGCATATATCGAGTACTTGCTGGAATGGGCAAGCGGTAGACGGCAGTCATTACCATTTGACGTACCAATGAGATGGACTGAATCAAGAGAATAGAGCGATTGATATTTTCGTGTCAACAAAACAACTGGATATAATTCTCGTAACAAAGGCTCAATAAACTACATCGAAACTCCATCAACCCAGCGGCCTCTTCCACACGATGGGAAGCATCCAATTCCAGCATCTAGTACAATTGTCGAAACAGGAACCAGTACCAACGATAAAGAAGACATTGATACTGAAATGGAAGATTCTGAATTTTGTGCTTAGACTTGATTACGCATGGAGAGTTGAATGACTTAGTAAGGGATTTGCATTTATCCAAGTCACAAGCAGTTTTCTGTACATTGGAAATATGAATTCTATACCAATAGGCTATATCGTTTCAATGAAACAAAGCTATGGTAATTTAAAAGTTGTGCTGCAAGATATTACTTATAAACACACCGTTGTTTTGTTATTACAGAAACTGGGTTTTCTGACTCTATTTTTGAGATGGGTTCAGTCGTATCTGTCTGATAGATTATATCAGGTGCTCTTTCGCGGTGTTCGGTCTAGAATCACAGAGGCTACAGTGACCGAAATTCATATAAATGAACAGTAACTGAAACTGCTAAATTTTAATAAAGTATCTTAAAAATAGTCCAAAAAATCTTCAATTTGAAATTTTAAAAAATTTGTGAATTTTTTCAATAACAGAAAAAATGATGTTGATCAGTGTTGTATCAAAATCAATTGTTGTCATTTGGAAAGTGAGAAAAGTTTAAAATTTGTTGAACAGTGTTATCGCAGTTCTACGCACGATTGTTTGTTTTTTTCTTCTAAAAATGATACAAATGACATAATGTTTTCTTCAATTTAAATATAGAAAATGACGAATTTAAACATTTAATTACGCAATTAGTGCCATTACTTCCATTTTATTCTCAAGAACAAAAATACAAATATTAATGGGCATTTTTTTTTCTTACCAGAACGATATCAGTGTTTTGATTTCCCTTTTCTTTATTTGTTTTACAATTCCAAATTTAAGTGCAGCAACACAATAACATTATTTGTCCAATTACGTATTGTATATTGTATATATATATTTAAAAAAAACAAGTGGAAATAATCATTACTAGGAGAAGTGTATACTTAGTAGTCTTCTATTTTATACGTAAGGCATGAGGATCAAGAATTATATGCTTGAATTCTATAACGAAATCTTATTTCATTTGCATAAATATGTAGTTTCTTCAAATTTTCACTAGTATTAGTCAAGTATTTGTCTAAAATTTAATATTTAATAATATTAACTAAGAAAAATTGCACTCTCCTCTTTAAATTTATATCAGCCAAGTTTAAACGTTGGCCAGGAATAACTTCCCAATCAGTCCCGTCAATCTTAAAAAAAAACAAAAAACAAAATTCAACCTAGTCACATAACTGAACCATTCATTATAAACATTTTTGGGTAAAATATATTACAAAAATAACGATAAGTGTGGAAGGTTCAGTTTTGTGGCTATGATTACTTTCCATTTGCCATTAGCATAATATGATACATTACATTTACATGTTATTTACATTAATTATCTAATATTTCCCAATTCATTCAACAAGCCTAAACGTTAACAAAGATAAAATTATAAATTATCTAAATCGCAGCAGTAACAATTTCCCCTTTTCATTTTCTTACAGTTTTTCACATTCAAATGTTAATTTCTTTTTATTCTGGTTTCACATTTTGTGCAAGATCTGTTTACATTATTTTTTAGAGTATGTCGCATTTTCAACATTAACAATTCTTGCAATTCTCACTAGCATTATTAAATTTACACAATTTTTAGAATTGCACAAAATATGACCTTATGACTACTGGGGCTGTGCGTTTCTAACTATATTTTACACAAAATGAATGTAATTTTGTCTGGAGATGAGAATTTTCTTGTGTATTAGACATCGGTTTTTCTTTTTACAAATAAAATGCTATCAAAAATGATAGATTCCTCTTTTCCTATGAATGTACATATTTCACAGATACCTACTTCTACTTTCTTTGACATATCACTGTAGCTTAATTTTTTTCATTCAGAGTAGTTTTCAGCTACAAAAAAAAAAACCGGCCAAGTGCAAGTCGTATTTGCGCAGTTAGTGTTCCGTACAATGAAGTCGTAAGTTATTTTTATTATTTTATAAAACAATTTCTCTGATTATAAACCAAATTTGTTTGTGACGCTGCCCCTGTTCCCCACCCCGCCGCGTTCCAAACGGAAAATAAAGTTTATTATTCAACCTTTCTCTACCAATTGTGAAGAAACTATTTATTGTAATATGATGGTGACAATTTTCGTTAAAAGTAGACAAAAACATGCAAAAAAAAGCTGCACCAACAGTTTTCAATAAAACCGGTTCTCAATTCTACTGCACATGTAGTTTTTGTATGAAAATTGAAAACCAGTATCCAGATTTTAATAAGCCAAAATCAATGCGATAACCCATAATTAATTTCAACACATCATACATTGTGTGTGATGATTATGTAAGTAATACGTAATTCTTTTTAATAATGACTAGTAGAAGAATTTATGGCTGAGTAAGGGTATAGGCACCAGAGATATGAAAATATCACTGTCGGCGCAATAAAATCGGACAGGTTTCGTCAAAAACAGGTTGCCAAGAATATCTTGTAGGAGTAATAAGTCAACCCTTAGCCGAAATTAGTTAGATGTAGATGAGGGTACGTTTCAAGGAAACAAACAGGCAAAAAGATTAAGGTACTTGCCTAGACATGCTACACAGGACCGAGGTGTAAATATTAGGATATTATGTGAGTTTGGCAGAATTAATGAGTAGGAATAAGTTTGATGGAATGTGTAGTGTTATTAACGCTGGTATATTCACATTTCGGCCGGCGCTGGTATATCCGAGCCCCCCCGAGGGTAGGAATTTACCGACAGCAGTACAAAATCTGATATATGCTGCTACCCGTTTGTACAAAGTTTCATGGACACTTCGTGGTAAACAACAAGGAGTGTGCCGTGATAAACGACACTTTTCTCTCAGACAACAGAGCCCCGATAGAAAAGTGTTGTACCAGTGATTCTAATACCTAAAAAGTCCGGTAGATTTGGAGAACCTAGATGACTAAAACCCCGCAAACGCTATTAAAAACCATTTATCCTACTTCGAACAGTTCAATTTGCCGAGTAGAGACAGTGATCGACTAAAGGAAAAAATCCTCTACTCAACCGTTCCTGCCTATGTCAAGTGACGAGGGTGTCACTCATCCACAATCTACTAAGGATAACACGATATGACCGGGTGCCTCCTTATTACAAGATACCAGTGGAAATCTGGCTCAGAAGAGCACAACAATCCCAAAGGAATTGTCACCACCAACCGTCACGACAAACCAGCCGCCGCCAGCGCTGAAAGCAGCAATTCCAAAGATGACGATTGCGTAGTGGTACGGACCTCTCGAGCCCAACTCAAGTTGGTCTAAACTTATTTTTTAAATAAAATATTAGAGAAAGTGCGAGGATCAGATAAGCTCTCAGCTACACAGTATGACGCCCTAAAAAGCGAGCAAAGACATGTCCAAATAAAAGTCTAAAGAGGTCACTTTTAAGTAAGAGCATATCCGTTTTGTAGGATGCCCATGCTAGCTGTACCTTTATCTAAACTAAGTAAAGATATCTATATTAGTTTAAGGGTTACTGTTAGTGTAAAAATAAGTGAAAGTGAAATTGTAACCAATGAACTTGACTTTGCGACCAAAGTCCCGAGGACCTTTTTGCTTGAATGGTTGAAAGCATTCCTTACGGAGATCAGCCTAGAAGAAAGCCTAAACAGAGTACCCGAATTCAAATCGAAAATGTTACGTCTTAATGTCAAAATGGTAGATATCACCAAAGTAGCTAAACTCACGGCTCAAATAGTACCACTTTTTCGAGTTCAGATATCCCACAGTTAGTTCAGGACTCACAGACATTCATAGGATGTTGTGAATAGACGTTATAATGACTTGACAAAGGTGAACAGATTGTTTTCTCATAAATACTGTCCACCAGACCTTACGGGTGAAGCATATTAGTGATTCGTCTCGGATCGATCTCTTCCAAGGATTATGGGGAACGTCATAACCGAGCAGATTGATAACAGCCCCTGTGATGCGTTCACTACAACTGTGAAACAGCCGTAACAAAATATGATGCAGAAAAACGTAAGCTCATTTCGAAGCGGGACTAAAAATCCCCATCTGTGCCAATACTTCTTTAGCATTATAGTCGATACAGTAGATAAGGTGTTTGACATAGAGGAATTACAGCAAGGCGTCCAGTTCACTCCGACAGTAACGGCATCGAATCCACTCTCAACGACTACAACCGACCCAAACCTACAAATAAGAGCGGGTTTAAGGACGCCGTACACTCCAGCTCGACGCTATTAATTCCAGTTTGTGATCAAGGCATTTGTGCTCGAATGAAAGTAAAGTAGCGATCGGAGATGTACCGATTCAAAAATGGACAAGTGATGACTGAACAGAATCGCGCTATTATTAAATCGGTACCTGGAAATGCAGACATTAGTCACTACCATCTAAAGACTGTTAAGTGAAATAGGTTTGAAGGACATCGTCCAATTAGAAATCCACTACTGAATTGCACCACGGACGACTGGAAAAGTATCATCACATCTCAAAATGTGAATAAGTGCGTTGCTTGTGGGATTTGTTATTTTAGCATAAAACCTGATGGGCTATGGTTTTTTCTTGAGATTTGATTCTATAACAACCCAAAATGCGGAATTGTATTGGCAGCAATTCGACTGGAAAAGAAAGTCCCATTTTTATAAGTTTTTTGGAATCCTGCGTCGGTAGTTCATAATTTTGGAGAGTCATAAGGTAAGTGAACAGAAGTGCCACTTTCCGCACCTACCCTCATGACGTTGAGGTCCGGCAGTAAGCCACCTGCCCCTTATGTCTCAACATAACACAGGTTCTGATCCCAGTCCCCTCCTCCGCGTCTAGATAGTCTTTACGTTTCCGGACAGTTCCTTGTGGATCCAGGGTTACTGCAGCAGAGATATATCCAACTTTTTTTCCATTAAACAGCGCAGCATCATAGTCGATACAATGATGAAGATTGAGTTGACAAAATTTTAAATGGTGGTACGGGTCTACCTTCATGGCCTCGGCTGACCTCTTACCGCCTTCCGTCGGACCTGGCTTCTATGTAAGTCATTTTAGGCCTTCTGTTTTTGTAATTATTTTTGCATAAAAAATACAAAGAAATTTCCGAAAAAATGCCTTTACGAAGACGACAAAACATTAGTTTCTTCATAATGGTGGAGATTTAAGAAAAAATCTCAGGTATTTTTCGGAGCTAATGTGATAAAGATATTTAATATATTTTCAATTTGCATCAACTACACTATACCCCGTGGAGGACTACGTTTTGGAAGGTGATTTTGAAATACCGCTGCCACGATGCCATTTTAATCTCAATTTTTTCCATTTGTGACTCAATTTGTGGGGGGTAGTAAATGTTACGATCATAAGATAACATAAAATATATTTTACAAAACTAAGATAGCGTCCTATAAACTGATGATAACCAACGGATTTAAATTTAAACTTGAGGTAAGAAATTTTAGAAAGGCCTTGAAAATCTAATCCTTTTATGAAAAATAATTGCGCGCCCTGAAGACTGTAGAAAAAACTATGGTTTTATAAGGTATAGAAATGTTTACATATAGATATTGTTTACTTCTATACATGGTTTTCTTCAGGCTAAAGAGAAGCTTAATTACTATGGGCTAAGAAATGGATGAACTGTGGCAGTGGGATTCCATAATTTGGAGCGATGAAGCTCGATTTGAAGTATCTGTAGGAGATAGCCGTTCACGAATAATAAGAAGACCTGAAGAGGCTTTCCACCGAGATTGCTTGAAGCGAAAAGTCAAATTTCCTGACCCCATTATGGTATGGGGATGTATGTCCTTACAAAGAGTAGGGAGTATTTGCTTTTTTGATGGTATAATTAACGGGGCAAAATACTTGGAGATACTCAATGACCACCTGTTACCATCAATCCCTCAGCTTCAGGCAAGGGAGTGGGAGTTTATTTTCCAACAAGATCGTGCAGCATGCCATATGGCTACGAAGGTGAAGAAATAGTTGGAGAAAAGGAGCATTTCAGTTATGCCCTGACCTTATTCCAGTCGAGAGTTGTCGCACATTGAAACAATATGGCATAAAATGAGGTTAAATCCAGCTACGACTAAAGATGCATTAAAGAGTCTATCAAAAGAAATCTGGGAATCATTTACCTCGCAGGACTGCTACAGTCTAGTCCCATGCCCCATATGCCCAAACTTTTAGAAGCTGTTTTGGAGCAGAAAGGAGATGTTAAATGTTTTTAAAAAAAATTGTACGGCAAATTCTTAGTAATTTCTCCTAGGGCAACTATAATGAATCCATCTCTGGGCAGGCCAAATACTTTTTTTCTCAGCTTGAAATGAAAATTATTTACTAATTTTTTCGAGAGATATTTGATCATTTCTATGTTAATAAATTAATTTTGTTAACAAAGCCATTTACTTTTCATCTAGGCCAACTATTGTGGTTCTGAGCTCGTAGAATCAATAACAGAAGGGACTCATCATTCATGAGTCAATTTCAATCGACAGTCGACAATCGATAATCACAATAGAGCCTTCTGACAGTAATTTCCTCCTTTGATTTTGAATTGAAGATACCAGCCTCTGAAATAGAGTTAGCTAAATGTATTACTGGATTTTATTACTGTCATCTTCTCACTCGACAAAAGTCGAAATTACAGTTAACACCAATTTTAAAGTGAACTTGTGATAACTGTTTAAAATCTTCTATAAGAATTTTATAACTACCAATGTAAAATTTACTGTTTTTACGAATATTGTCGAGTGAGGTGGGGAGAACCGTTATAAGGTTTTACACTACACAACGAATAAAAATTTTCGCTGTTAAATCTTTTACAGAAATAAACGACAATTGAACAATTTTGGAACTGCCAGCTTCCAGCGAACGACGAATTTGTTGCCGACTTCCAATCAGTTTCTATTTTGGTTACGTCGGTTTAAACAAAAAAAATGCCCAATTTTGAAAAAGCATAACTTCTTAATATAAAAACATATCAAAAAAGCGTCTTAGAAAATTAAAGAGGAAGGCTTGAAGATAATTCACCTGAAAGAATTTTAAAGATTTACCCAAAATTTGGCACATGGCCCTATTTTGAAAATGCCCCCCTTTTTGTTTAATTTTTCAAAGAATAGGGTTTGGTTTTCCGTCATTTTCAAAAAATTCTTGTGAACTAGTGTTAAGATCCCAGCAGCGAAAATGGTAATCAACTCCAGAGGGAATTACTTCCAGCATGAATGGAAAATTCATTAAATGGTTACAATCAATGTGAAGTTTTCCGTACAAATAACTAGTTCTGTAATTCATTACCTTATAAAAAAAGGTAATGCAGCATGTAATGCCATCACTTTCAGAAAAGATTTAACATGAATTTTCCTGTGAAAATTCCTCATCGTACTACGTCATTTTCGGTCCAGTTCTTGTGCAGTGAGGGTGCCTAGTGGAAAAGTGCAGTAAAACACTATTCTCTGTGACATTACTATAAAAATGTAATGCATTTTTTCTATTGACATTAATTCAACCTAGCAGTGCTTGTTACTTCATAGTACATGTAGAATTGGTTCACATCCCTTTCTACGTCATCCAATTTTCGTAGGAAAAATTATCCGTGATACATAGAACCTTTGGTACTCATTCGAAAAAAATGTCCAAGCCAACTCAGCGTGCAAGATTTAACCCTTTATCGCTAAATATTCGTCTATTAGTACTTTCGGGCGTTAGACATGTTCCACCGCGCCTTTTACTTAAAGAACATGCCCAATTGGTCAAATAATCCACCCGAGAGTGATAACCACGGAAGTATAATTGTCTTCAGGAATTCGATTTCTTTTGAAATTTTGGTACGTTACAGGAAACTGAAAAATAAGCGATACGTATTTTCTTTTATACAAATTTAGATACATGCGCACACGTCTACGAAATGACACAATTCCTCGACCGAGAGTCCATCCGTATTCTTCATGGCACCGTAAAATACTTTAAGGTGGACAGGAACGGGAAAGATATCCAGACAGTCCAGGGACGAAAAAGTCGAGCCCACGCTACTCAGGATGATGTCATCGAATCGTTCCCAGAGGCGGCCGTCGAGTGAGTTTTAGGCGCCAATTCCAGATAACTCCAGTATCGGTACTCAGGGGAGACTAATGTGGCCGACCAAATACACATACTCGGACGGAAACTGGGTGCAAATTTACAAAATTTCACTCAACAAAAACACGAAATACGACGAAAAGGATTTGTATCTAATAACTGTCAGTCGTCAGCTATACCTCCTATATCTACATTTCCTTTGGTGTAGAGAATCTACATCTGGTGTAGATTACACCAAGATTTACGAGCAGATGAGAAGGCTGATGTAGATCTATTTGGCAAACGAAAGGACAGTAATGAAATGAAGTTATTTAGTGAATTACAAAAGGCATTACACTGGCGTACATAACACTTAGTGGCAAGAACACCAATAAGTTTACAAAACCCTTATTATTTTCGTTTTTTTTTTAATTTATTCGTACAATTTTGCAGTTTTTGAGGATATAATAATAGGCAATTCATAGCTAACCTATGGACTTTTAAGAAGGGAAAATTTCGTTTCTCGCAGGTAACACATAAATCGAAAAAGATGGCATTTTCAGTTTGTCAGTTAATAACTAAAAACTCCTCTGAAATTTTGATGTTTTCTTTGTAATAATTAAGTAAATACAAAAATATATTTTTTTAATTTCTAGTCGAACAATAAATATATCTGCTGCAGAGGGATGTAATCTTTTTTGCGAAACACGAGATATCTCGTAATAAGCGAGGTAAAAAAACTAAAATAAACTCCAGGCATCCAGGGCATAATGTGCTAAATTTTCCCAGCAGCGAATGGGTTTATATTTCAACAAGGAAGACTATTTATTTCCTGATAAATAGTTATGGAGTTCTTAGTCTGCAATGGCCTGCAAATTTCTCTTTTCTTATATTAAATCTCATTACTTAAACCAAAATGAGTTAACACACTTTAAACACGAAACGGGACATATTTTCACATGGTTACTTACTCATCATCATCATCGGTTACGATAATCCTTACAGGGTTTTAGCCGCTATTACAACTGTGTC
>QYTT01086714.1:16242-51524 GCA_006980735.1 Dasypogon diadema
AGATTTTGAAATCGGATTGAGATAGAATCAAGATCCCTGTGGGTCTTCATTGATTTCCTCTTCACATTCTGTTAAGCCCACACTGATTAGTTCCCATTAGAAGCATCGGTCAGTGAGTTTGTAGACTCTAGTTTCTTCGCGCCTCAAATGGCAAGTTTCTATATTAAAACGAATTTGTAAATTCTATCCAGAGTTCGCATAACAACAAATAGGCTTTTCTCTAGCTACACAGAAAGCGGCGTATACTGATGCATTTTGGCTTAGGCGATGTGGCGGTCAGGTCGTCTTATTGGGTATTCGAGTTTGCTCTGATAGCGACTAATCGTAGAGCGTTTTCCACTATTCACCACCTGTGGGCTCGACAGGTAGCTGACACCCAAACCTCAAGACTTAGATGACAATTACGTGTCTAGAATGAATAACTAGAGGCTCTTAACGTTTTCTATTATTAGAACTTTTAGTTCAGTTTTTGAAGAAAATTTTTTCTTTAGACTTCACATCATTTTTGTTGTTCAGATGTTTGGGGAATTTTAACCCGACAAATGTTGCAAGTAAGCCATAATTTTCCGCATGAAATCATTACTGTGCAACATTTTAGTGGCTTCATAAGTACACAAAGTACACAAGTACTTGTCAGTAGGGTTGCCTCAACCACTGGTACCCTACCCAGATAAATCGTAGTGTCCTGTGCAGGATTTAAGCCCACGTCCACAGAGGAGAAAATCTGCAGACTGCCTACCGGAGTGGGCATGTTATTTTTTTCGATGAAACTAAGACTTCGTCTGCAATGCTGAGCAGGTAGGTATATTCCCAAAATTCACGTTATCTATTTTTTCTATAGAATCCTGTTTATAAAATTTCTCACTTCCCAATTGGTATGATTTTCAAATGGTTTCTGAAAAAAAACATTGTTATTTTAACAAGAACGCAAATTGTTGCAGACTTTGCAAGGTACCTAATAATGTTCACCTTTACGAGCACAGGTAACCAATTAGTGGTAAGTTTTTCCACCAAATGTCAAAGCAGGAATTTGTTATGGTATATGGCAGGATTATTAACCGATGGAAACACTCCCGTATTAATGTCGGGTTAGAAATTGGATATGTGAACATAGGGTGATTTATGAACAGTAATAAGTGTTTCGTGAGTAATGGATAGAAATTGAAACAGTTTAGGTGGAGCCATAAATTTTGGTACATGTGACATTACAATATATTGTTATGGATACCTTCGAAGGGCCCATGAAACAGAGCACGACCTGAATACACCACTTAGTTTCGAGTCGTAGATGGGTATAACGTTCATGGAATTTCAATTATTTGCTGCGAGGTTAAGACAATTCCCTCTCAGTATCGAAGACGATTTTTCTTGCTGTGATGCAAGTTGAAGTATTTGCATTTAGTACAGAATGAATAAATCGGAATGGGATTTATATTTCCCTCCACGTAATCTACGCCAACAGAATAAATCTTTTTCAATATGTACATTCGCAATAGAACGTTATAACTTTATCTGCTTGTTTTAATGATTTAACATTTTATAGCGCCATTAAAACATAAATTGGTTCCATTCTGAATTCAAAATCCGTGATATCGGAATACGGAAAAGCAAAAAAAAAATTACAACTGATATTTTACACTGCGGTTAAATGGAATTTTGAGAATTACTTCTCAATCGAATATGTTTTAATGGCCACCTACCATCAGGACCCTTGGTGAAGGAATATATGAGCCACGAAG
Source organism: Dasypogon diadema (assembly GCA_006980735.1). Lineage (NCBI taxonomy): Eukaryota > Metazoa > Arthropoda > Insecta > Diptera > Asilidae > Dasypogon > Dasypogon diadema. The sequence goes on from QYTT01086714.1 coordinate 17,982, forward strand.
ATAACTTTGAAAAAAGGGAAATTAATAGAATTAAAAGCAATGGTCGTATGTTGTTTGGTTTGCATCTATGATGTCATTATTGATTTTAATTCTAATAAAGACATATACGGCATTTGAAAAATGTTTACTGTAAGTAGGAAACTGCTATTGCTCGTTGATATATGCATGAAATAGTTCTTACCTTTATGTAACTTCTCCATGCCCTACTTATAAAGAAAATGTAGTTACTTGAATAGTTCAGCAGTAAGCGCAACCAACCGGCAATCGAGAAGCTGCTAGTTCGATTTCAGCTCCAACCCCCCTAATAAATGTTGAAAAGATCGTTGAGTTTCTTGATTCTAATAAATGTTTCAAAAACAATTCTACCTATTATAATTTCAAATAGTTAAAATAAAAGAATGTTTAGTCTTTATATATCACATTAGAACCTGTAAAATTTTACATTTTTACTCTCTTTTTTGCTCAAAAACACCATTATCAAGATATCTTTGTTAGTTGGTAACACATAAGGTTTCAATAACTGGCCGCCTACAATTATTCTGCCCTAAGCATTAATTATTATATTTGGAAAAACTTCTCTGGAATTTTTTAGATAAATTTGGTATCGGTACTTGGAGGTTGGAAAGTCACGAATATCGCAGTATTTGTAAAATATTGGCTTGAGTAAAAGGTCTTATGAATTCAAGAACATCATCGTTTTCCAGGTAAGGAAAGGTTGTATTGAAGAACTGCGTCTACGAATTTGTGTTTTTAATACGCTTTTATTAGTTTCACTTGTAACTATATAAGAAAATCTTGTAAGTTAAATTTCACCCACTTCCTGGTTTCGGATTGAGCTGAAATTTTGCATACACGTTTAGTTTGGATGACAATGTATGGTTAGCTAAGTGACGTCATTCTAAATTCAATATGGCGGACTTCCAAAGATGGCGGACTAGTTATTTTTTATGCACTGTCATGATATGGGTATCAAATGAAAGGGTTTGCTGAGAAGAATACGAAAAACGAAATAACGTTACACTAAATTCAAAATGGCGGGCGCCCCAAGATGGCAGACAAAATTTTCTTATCCATAACGAAACGGAAAGGCAAAATGGATGAAGAGGAATCTGATGATGGAGCTAAAAAGCAGAAAGTGATACAGTTTATTTAATGCTGTGAACTATGAGATCCCACCAAAGCCAAGGTGAGAAATGTGCTGAAGGTTGAATGGTATAAGGGTGGAAAAAATTGTCATATCGCAAGCGTCACCTCAGGGTACCGAGCGCAACCCTGTTGTAGTTAACCTTGCCCCCTTACTCGGTCCACTGGGGGGGATCTACCGTTGAATTGTCCGCTACTCGTGGGAATAAAATGAATACAAACAAAATAAAAAAACCGGAACCATTGGGAATAGCAACTCAAAGAAAAGGACGATTAGAAAAGAAAAAAAAAACAAAAGCGCAAAGAAAAAAAGCGAAATTGAGTGAGACAAACTGAAAAAGAAAAGAAATACAGTGAAATCTGTATATGAGGCAGTATTGAGCCAATGAAAGGCCTGAGAAGTGAAACTGTTAAAAATGCTAACTAAGCGAACTTTAAATGTATTCTGAATCAGTAATAAACATGTTAAAGTTATTTTTAGACTAAAAAAATGTAAAATAAAATATGGTTTAAAAAAACCTAAAAAACACGCTTTTATCACGCACTAAAAATAAAAAAATAATTAAATTAAATAAACTTTTATTTGCTACGATATATGCATGTTACCCTTGCCAATATTCTAATTTCATTGTAGAGTAAACGCAAACATATATATTTTTTTATTCAATAAGTGACGGATGATAGACATTCTATAGGTAGTTATTAGTAAACTTATAACTTCTTTTATGTGCAATGATAAATTCAAAAAGCATGTAGCGATTTTTGGTTATGTGTATTTTTAATTAATTTAGACAAAGCGCACAAGGTTGTGGAGGATGTTTGGCTTGGTCGTCGAGGTTCATGCATGTCCGCTGCGCCTCCACGACTTTTTTCGCTTCGGATTATCGTACTGAATCCATGCATGCAAAAACTTGCGAAAACTTTTTTTTTGTTACTATGTAATGAAATAGGACAGGTTTTGTTATCCTTAGGGAATATCTTGGAAACTGCCACATACAAACCTGCAATTACGACTTCAGTAAAAGTACACAAATTTAAGGCGTGAATTCAGGTTCGTTGATCCCTCTCTGATTAATGCATATCCTTGATTCAATTTTGCGGTTGATTTAAACATCGCCTAAGACCCACAAATATAAGCCTATCGCTTAACATCTATAAATACAATCTTTCCCTAAGTTGCCTGTAATTTTTCACTGGTTAAGAATTACTCTCACTTTTTAAAACCTGTCGTCCCTATAGTCGAAACGACGTCGCACCTGAAAGACGACAAATCCCAATTCGATTACGAAGACGGAATTTGCATTTACAGCGAGACACGTACACCAAACATGGAATCTCACGCAAATTTACAAATTTTTCTAGATAAAATTGAAATCAGTTTTCAGTTCGTTTAAAGCTACCGCAAACGTTATCACAGGGTGTTCGGTCCATTACCCGCAGAACTCATTTAAATGCTCCCTAACTTCGAGAGTGACACCGAGCAGATTATTAAAGGGCGCAATCAAATTTTATAGAAACGAGCTGTTGAAAATTGGTGGAGTTTCCATTTGAATCCGAAGCGCCGCCATCTAAGCGGTCACCAATGTGGTTCCATTCGGATCACAAAAACATTCCCCTTCACTGAATTAAAACGTTTGCCAACCATACCGGGGGGATCAATCACTGTGCAGCTGTTTTGCTGAGGTCATGCTTGCATAAACCGCATTGATTGCACTGGCTTGACATATGCAGACTTTCCCGAACAGATCTCAGGTACCCGCAGGAGGTGAAACCGGGATGGGGCAGGTTATTAGGCGAATAATTCCTGATAACCCACCGCCGCACCAGGTAGTCAATATCGATTTTGGTTTTATGTGGGCAACGAATACCTACAGAAAAATCCCGAATGAATTTACGCTATCTGTTCGATGCCGGCGATGAGTTTTGTGCGAATGCTCTTTATCGCCTCCATAAATTTTAGCGGGTGCCTCACGTAATTTATATAAATGTAATTGAAATCTAATCGGTCGGTTGCGCTTTCCTCCGCATAGCGACGGGAAGTCCCCATGATTTCTATTCATCAGGTTTAGCGTATATCATCGAGCAGACTTTCAATACACTCCGGCACTCCACAAATCTCAACTTGAGTCCCGGGACCAGCTTCTATTGATTTCACCAATTCACTAGGTAATCGAATTTATCTGGCACAGGAGAGACTCCGCGGGACTGAGTATGTATCTTTTGTTGTTCGAGCGTAATTTATGTATTTCCAAGGATATCTCTGAAAAGGAAGCACCTCGGGGCCTGTCCTTCCTTTCAATTTACTGGATTCGCTGTTTGACGGTAAACGGGGGACTTTCGAAAATCATGGATTTTCGTGTAATTAGGAGCCAATTGAGAGCAAACATGATTTCAGGGATGGATGAGGTTACCTACTTTGGATGAAATTTACGACTCGACAGAGTTGATTACGATGACGTGCAGAATAATGGAAATTATCTGGTACATTTCAAGCAAATATTGGTTCCTAGAAATTATTTCCATCAGTATGCTTTGTGAAAATTCATTGTGTCCAGGACGGGAATCCTGTCTGGATTGTTTGAAAGCTTTTCTCATGAAATGCGGAGATGTTATTGATTGATTGATTGTTTACTGTTTGAATCATTCAAAAATATTCTCCGGTGTCTGTTGATTTGTCGTCTGTAAACTTGAATGTAATTTGAGATTTTTCATTTTCAGAATTAATATTATTGAATCAAAGAGGAGGGCACGTGGGACCTTGTGTGAGGTATCTTTCAATATCAAGAAGGTACGTCACACTTCTACTGCATCACAAGTCCATAAGTTCGAAATACAATGAATTTAGTACTGAACGTTAGCCGTGCTATACATAATCATGGGTTGCGATAACAACCATTATGTCCATTCGATTTATTGAATTGAACCTCTCTTGTAAGGTCTTGCACATATGTATCTCCGAAGAAGCGATACACTGGCATCAGACGGCAGGACTGAATATTAATTTTAACTTGAGTTCCTTTCCAATCCTTCTTTGTTCGGATTTCAATTTTTCAGTTTTACACTTGAACACACAAAGTAAACTTTATGTTGGGTGCAACGTGAATTTTCCTTTTCATTGAGCCCACGAACTCAAAATAAACTCCAATTTTCACTCAATTGTTGGCATTTTTATTCTACTGGGACTTTCTACGAAGATTACAATTTTCGGCCGACTAAAACAAAAAAATGGAAAATAAACAAATAAAAGAAGAAAAATAAATGTGAATTTATGAAATTTAGCCATGGAAAATTGGTAAAATAATTAATTCTTTCAGGTTGATCAGTGGCGAGAGAGAAATTGGCACTGGTATTCACTCAAAAAAAAATGGAGTAAGGAAACACAAAAGACGATTTGCCAAAAATAATTTACAGAAAAGCTCAAATCTTTCTTAAAGAATATGCGTTCCGAGCTTTCGCATTCATTGAGAAGTCTATCATTTTTTTGCCTATGGTTTGGGTCATTGTCTTGATGGTGATAATACCGTGTGTATTTCTCATCTGCCTAACAAAAATCGTTACAGTTTAATATGTTTCTTGTGATTACAAAGTAAAAACAGTGGTGAGGTGATTAGTTGGTACTCCAGTTAAAAGACGACTCTCAAAGTAGAAATGTGTTGGAAAAGGAAACTGATCTATGCCTAGTTATGAATAAGAATTGAACTTGAACTCCATAAGTGAGGAATGCTTCCACAATTAATTTTACTCCAATCAATCTCCTATTTTATTCGGCGGGAATGCATCGATAGTAAAGCCCGTCATGAACGGAAAAGCGGAGGTTCACACTAATAGCTGGCCCTAGTAAATAATATTCATTATAGCGGGATAGTCCGAAATTCATCTATCTAAAGCTCAATTTTAGAGGCTTAAGACTGAAAACAAAACAGGTACAAATTAGATTCCTTTTTTCTGGTTAGTTCAAATATTCCTTTTATTTCCTTCCCCCAAAGCTGTGCTGTGTGCATCATAGGGTTTCCCCTGAGCTTAGGCAATTCCTTACAAAAAAATAAGTTTACAGAGTTACAGATTCTCCAAAACAGCAAAACAATCTTGGAAGACAAGTAGAAAAGTGGTTATCCTTGTGGGTTATGTGAAAAACACCATCGCAGTCTTGAAAAGCCGCAAGTGCTAGTGATACAATATCACCACGTGAAGGGAAGACGCCAAAGGCTTGTGCTACCATTTTGGCAAGCTGAAGCTCCAGTCCTTCGAAACTCTACCCGGCCCTCACTACAGTGTAATAATGGATAGGATAGGATCGGCAACATAAGCATGTCGATAGATTGTAATAGGCGGTTTCATATCTATCTTAGAAGTGATACCAGAAATACCTGCATATTTTTTGGGCTTCTTGAAATACAATAAGGTAAAATTTTGAAAAAAAAAAAACAGACTAACAAATTGCCTTCTCCAATGTTTACTTTAGTTTAGATGGCGTTGCCTGCAGCTCTGTAGAAGAAACATTATCAATTTCGGTATACTACCAATCAGATGAATTTACGATGATGAAGTTATTCATGATATTAGGCTCCATGGTTGAGCAGAATAAACTGCAAATACATTTTCTCTCTCATGAAATAAAGAAAAAAGGAAAAATTTAAAAAAAAAAATAAAACACCCACGTCGGTAGCCAAGTTAGTTGAGGTATAGCTCTGCAGATTTACTCCTAAAAAAAGTTCTTTACTCTTCAGACAAAATATTTCTTTTTGGTTATTACAGCTGTCCTCAGTTCTCCTTTTCTTTTATGCTGGCGGTGACTTTCTCGGATGGTACGCTGTGAATAAAGAGTTCCTGGTTCCATTGTATTTTTTTAATTTTCACTTGTTAATTTCTAATAACATTCATATCTTCATTTTTAATTTGAATTTTTTTGAATTGATGTAATGAGTAAAGATTCTAAATAGCTCCTATCCCTTAATTGGGTCACCGTGAGTAACTTAAATAGACCACTTAATGCAAATGCATTTTAAATCAAATGTTTCATCGAAAATTAGCTTCGAAATTCATTCTCTATTTAAATTTCCTCGCACGCGGTAGTAGACATCCGTTTTGCATAACGTGCTGAAAATTCTATAGATGCTCAGTCGACCAATACGAATCGCCACAGGTTGCACACACGAGTATTTGCAGATACCAAAAAGTGAACCGTCCTATTTAAATCAATAAACGTTGAAGGCGGCTGATTAAATATTTCAGCAAATTACCTACCGATTTGGCTGAGGCTGCACCAGTTAATTTGAAAAATGGATTTTAAATGGAACCGTCCTGGAACATCTGATGTACTAATTGGACGGAATTTAGGTCAACGTGAAAATTGGAATGCTTCGAACGAATTATTAAAGAATTTACAATTGCAGAAGTAAAACTAATTACAACTGCTGTGTCCTTGGGGCTTGCCGGTCACTGGCAAGTACCATTTAATGGGTGAATGCCACAAATTATATATGCATTTGCATTCTATGTGTGGATGTACAATCAAATGATTTAGAAGGTAGGGCAATTCGGGCAGTAATAATTTATTTGAATTCGTAAAGCATGAATATGAAAGTTTCCTGGTAAAGTGGTTAGTCGGGCTACGGGTTTCTATTCAATAATGATTAATTGTTTCCTACTGGGAAAGTATCGATTGCAAAGCAAGCAACAATGCGCCGTACATGCTGCCTGGCAATATTTAATAACTAGAATTAGATTTTGGTAATTGAACATTATTTAATGCCACCTGAAAAATGTTTGGAAAATTTCTACCAATAATCATGTAATAGATAATTGAAATACTGGGAAAAAGGAATACTTGTTTAGAAATTGGGATCTTCCCCGCTCTTTGTGACTTTAGAAAATTAATCCTAACTGATTGTGCATCTCTATCTGAGCCCATGCATATAATAAGCATGGTTCCATGACAGTGTTCTTTCAGAATCTGTAATCTCGTACACAAACAAAAAATCTTGATATTAGTTGTGTTAATTTGGTGGCCTAGGACATCCCATCAGGTAACAATTAGTTGACACCTGGATGGGATACAAAGGATTGCGTGCGCATATGGGTGACGAGTGGTTTTCGAGATATACTCACAACTACAGCAGAAATTGCCTTGGAGATACCACTGCCAGATATGAATGTGTAGAAGAGGGCAGTAGGGGCTTCACTCAATTGCTCAAGAATTTCAGAAAAAATAATGGAAAACATATTGGACAATTCGACAGAGAAAACAACACAGTATACAATCTCACTCAAAGGATGTAGTAGAATGTACTTTTCTAGACTTTGAGGGCTGCTTACCAATACAACAGGAGCCCAGTAGGAAATTCGGGAACCCAGAAGGAAATGTGTTCATAATGAAGAAGCAAACGTAGATTTCTCTGCTACAATAACTTCTTTGTACCTTGTCATTAATAGTCTCTGTTATCTTACCCTATGCATTACTATGTCATTGATGCTATTGACTTCTATTATTTTTCGATGAAATTATTCATTACCGTGTTCATCAGTTGTTCGGTTGCCTACTCGGAAATAGCGACATCACGAAGGCATTGGACGAGATTACCAATGTGAAGGAGACAAGAGAAATACTGCACACAGTAATCGATGATATTATCCCAACGAGAAATGGATGTACCCAATTTATCAACCATCCACCAAAAGCAACACGAAAAATCGTTCATACTATGGACACTGGAGACAGATTAACATTGAGGCACTTAGGGCATTGGAAAGTGCTGCAACAACTTCTTTAGCAAGTACTGAAATAACGCCTTACTTATGAAAATTTAGTAATTGATGATTGGTATACAAAAGGTACTATGTTTATTAGCAGAGATGTCTTTCACAAGATATATATCCAAAAGTAGAAAAGAATGTTTGTAGATTTTCAAAGTAAGTCCTTTTTAGCCGTTTAAAAATTTAGAAAAGGATTATAATGAAATGCCGCACAAAAAACACAATTCATGTAACCCCAAAAGAAAAGCATTCACAAAAATTGCGTAAATAAATTAAAAGTATCATCCAGCAGAGGCACAAAGCTCTCAAAATGTTATTTCCTGTAAGTGGGCGAATCAATATTATCAAGGGATCCATGTCTGAAAGGAGAATCTTATCGCTGATATCGACACAAAAACTACCTTTTGGGATTATACCTTGATCCCGGCCAATAGTCAAGGAACTCAATTCGGCCGCTTTATTACTTCCAATTTTACATCCTACTTGAATCGATTTTTCCCTGAAAGAGGGATGTAAAATGGAAGATAAAAGAAGACTCTTTTCTATCTTAGTTCATTTACTTGAACTATTCCTCCTACTTCTCCGTTCAGGCGAATGAATTCATGAAATATACAAAACATCTCAACAGACCTCAAAGGTTAAATAAATTGCTACCCAAGAAAAAATCAATTAGATAAATTGCGGTGCAGATGAAAATCGAAATCGATTTAAATTTTCAATGGAAAATTACTTTCAGCAAGTGTACTGGAGAAAATTGTTCAATTATACTGAAAAGTTAATTTTCCGGAATTCAGTCTGTTTGTGCATTTAATGAAAAGTCACTCTTCACATAATTTTGTGCGGGAGCGGTTATGGCTTACAGATTAGTTTCGCCAAATTGAATATAGTTTTTCTGCAATGCTGTTGTGGAAATATTCCGGAACATGCAATATAATAATTGTTAACAGAATTGTTGGCTGAATCGATCCAGGAAGCCACGGGATGAGGGAATCATTTGATTATTGAAAAATAAGTGTAGATTTGGAAGAACATAATCTTTGCAATACCCAGTGGATTCTTGTGAAAGAAAAATTCGAAATTGAAATTTATCTTCTTTAAATTCACGGATAGCATTCCACCAAATTTTGTTACCTTTGACATTATTTAATTTATGTGATAGTGCCTTATAGTAGTTAAATCTCTTGGGTTTGCGAAGCGATTTGTATTTTTTTTTTATTACAGCTTAAATCTTATTTCATTTTTAGATTTTTGGATATAGTTTGGAAGTTGAACAGACTTTTCTCTAGCCTCCATATACAGATGTTTTTATACAATACATGAGTCACTCTCTAAATCACTGTTTACCTAACTCGTTACATCAGTATTATTTAAGCATTCTGTAAGATTTTCTTAGATTAGTTTTGGCAGAAGCGGTAAACAGCTTTTGGCTGCAACTGTTTTGGTCTAACACCTTAAAGTCACTAATAATATCTAGTGTTGCCAAAAAAGTAAGATTGGTGACCGAGCATCCCGTAACCTCTATGATCTCTTATCTACCTGACGATACCATCCATTAAGCAAACCCCTAAAACCATCACAGCTGCCTGATTTCCCATCTATGATTGTATCTTTTGTCATTTACGAATGGTATTTCTTTAGAAATTATATCTGAGACACACCCACACTAAAATCAAAATCACTTAATAAAGTGCGTTCTACTGGATTTAACTCAGTTACTTTTCTACTTACTATTGTGATGGGTTTTAATCCTTAGTGTACACTTCACCAACTTCTGAGATCATGCGGTCCTATTCCAGGATGTGGAAATAATCGGGATGCACATACAGGTCGGGCATAAAGAGTTATGCTGCTAGGATTCGGGGACAGATACAGTGCCCCTGGATTCAGTTCGGATACGAAGGTCTGTCTCAGGTGCGCTGCTAGGCTTCAGGATTTGATACGGTGCTCCTGGATACAGATCTGTTGTAATGCAGTCCTCCTTCGGCGTGATAAAACTAGCAGCACGGCGAAGGAAACGCGCTCACCCTGTAGTCGGAGGTTCTGGATGGCGATGTGGTTTTTCGTACAGCTCCTGTATTAGCAATCCTTTTTCAGACTTTATAGAAATTTCTATAAACCGTTGCAGTTGCTTCTTACGAGAGGTAGAATCTTTGAGCATATTCTATGCCTATTCTATAGGAAGATCTCTTTGGGCTTTGCGACGAATGAGCTGTTATAACTCCCATACTTTACAGCACGTAGAATCTACACAGGGCAAAACACGGGTTTCGTAGCATCTTTATTACAAACATTGACGAAATTGAGAAAAATTCTTCCTCAAATAATATTCTCAGTAAATTCGTTGATCTCATATTAATTGACAATTTAAGTAAACCTCTGGTATCTACTTCAGTGATTATTGAATATAAACAGAAAAAAACTCCAATTAATCATTACTAAAGCATCGAAATAAGACTTGAACTGCGAATAAAGTTTTCACATCCATTTTTCGTGATTTATTCTCAAATGGTAGCAGGAAACAGTGTTGCCCACTTTTAAGTATTGTAAAATAAATGTTCTATTCAGCTCTAAACCTACATAGGTACCACGTTGATATCATGCGGAAAAAATTTCCATGAATCTATTCCGATTGACAACGTTCGGGTGTCCTTTGTCTTTAATTTTCAGATAAACTTTCTCAAAAGGTGAATTTCTTGTCCATGAAAGGAATTTATGATCAACTTGATGAAGGCTTCGATGGGGCTTTTGTCCCTTTTTCGGGGACGATTTAAAAAAAGTCAGTCAACCCTACAAAATTTGATTTCCTTTTAGTCTGTTGTATGACCTCACAAACTAATACAAGTCTTCTCTTCTGTTCCGTTCTTCCATAAAACACGAATATTTTGAACGAAATACTGTTTTGAAATGAATATGCGCCCCGGGAAGTTGTCACTTTATTTTTGTTATAGTGTTGAGGGGTATAAGTGGTCGCGTTTTCCTAACGCCAAAGAATCTAATGGAGTTTTAAAACGTACCGCATCCGATTTATAACTTATCTTCGTAATGAATTTTAAGAATATCGAGAAGAAGGAGGAACTGAAAATTAGCATGAATCTCACAGCTGCCATTAGCAGTTCATCCTTGCTTAAACCTTATTGTGGGTTCATTTTCTTGGGGGGGAAATATTGGCATGCAAAACAAGTTACGTGGTCCTGACTGCTATAAAGGAATAAAAGCACACCGAACAGCCATGATATGCCCACAAATAAATGTTCTTGCTGCTGTGGTGCCCTACAGCGCAGTACACAATGATGAAGTAAGGACATCATGTGGCCTTGTAAAGTATTCGTCATTTCTTGTCTGCCTCTTGCCTTTTGTTGGGAAATTTGAAGAAATGCCAGGAGGTATATATCGAATTTAATATAACCTTACAGCCTACAAGGAAATGGAAACCCCTTGCCTTCACAACAGCACTTTGAGAGGAGAACGCGCGTATTTTGTGTAATGATTGCGATCATAAGAAAAGTGGAATATAAAAGACTTCCTTTCAGTCAAAAGTGAAATGGACTTCCAAGGGCACGGGGAATTTTATCACTCATGTTACTTGCAGATTTTCTCGCAGTAAATCAAAGGAGATTGTATTTCATCGCAAATAATTTGAATTCAAATCAAATAGTTGTGAAAAATTGTTGAGAAAATCGATAAAATTAATGTGAGATGGAATTTCTCCATCTGCTTCGCATATTTGGTTGTTATTAGAATTCTGAAACATTGTAAAATAATGGTAAGGAATTTTGGCGAATAAAGTCATAGTACACTATTGTCTTATAGGAAAGAAATGATTCCTTGGAAGGCAACACAAACGCCTGGGAAAATCACATAAACAAGTATTTACAGCACTTCTTTTTACAGAGACAACATTTGATCATGATAAGAATGAAATAGTAAAACAAAAACTTTTCAAGAATTGTGATCTACAATAGTACCTACTTTGACAGGTTGCTCCGACGTATCTTGTATAATCTTAGTGATGCGATAGGCTGTGTTGAAGGTAGAGAGTCTGTACCAGGAGTACCATTAGGGTTTCCATGCCGAACACCTTATCACTGAAAGAACAGACCAAGATAGATACAGAAACATGACATGAATAAAACGAAGGGAATATGTACCACAGACGAGAAATCCACTCTCTTTAAAGGTCGGCGCCATTAATTCTAGGGGAAGATGGGATGGATAATAATAGGGAAATCGATAGTTCTGAAGTAGTTGAAACAATGAAATTAACTATTGCAACGAACACGGCCGAAATGAAACAACTAGATTTAGAGATGCATCAAACATTCAAGGCAAAGGGAGATCAGCAGAACCTATGGATGAAGAACAGGAGAAAGAGCGAAGAACCAACTCAAACGCATCAGCTGTGATACTTCTTTACTTTGTGGAAGAACAATTGGATCTAGCCCTGCTACAGGAGACCTGGGTTTACAAAGGTTGGACCAGATAACTGCCGGGAAGCTTACCTAAAAGCAGAGGAGGGAGCCAGGATCAGGATATGTGTTATGGTGAAGCATAAGGTGCGAGCGGTTCCGTTGCCGCACCAGCCCATGTCGGTCCTCACTGTGGTGAGGGTGGTTGCTGGAAGTGTTGCGTTCGTGGCTCCTTTAGCGTACTTACCTTATGATTCTGTGTGACCACCACCGGCACCAATTATATAAAACGCCTTGGTAGGTGAAACGAGGAACTCTAGTTAAGATCCTGGAAAAAATTAGAAAACTAGCTCAACAGCAAGAAGTAAAGAAAGGAAGCAGCAGAATTAATTAAGAACTTTTCCATTGATCACTTCGAATTTCAAACTTTCTGCTCTGGTTTCAGGTAAAAATGAAAATGGTAATTATTTCTAGCCTAACAAATACTACAAATTAATAGGCAATTTTTTTTCTGGAATTTACTGGAATTTACTGAACAATATCCTGCCGGCTTTGTTGGGAAAATTCTGACAATCCTTGTCAGCAGAATTGCCTCAACTGCTGGCATAATTCTTTTGTTTGTAGGCGAAGAACTTGACCATAATCCCTTTCAGTTGTGAACTCACAAGAAAGTCAACGTCGAGCTTATGAACTGGATGACTTGGATAAAATATCATATAACTCCGTTCGTAAAAAATGTGACACACAGCTTTTCTCCTGAACCATGAGAATATTAATTATTTCCATTTCTTTGCACGACGACTTTGTACAGACGAAAGGTTTTATATTTCGAAGTGTAAATCTGGAAAAAATTGTTATATTCAATGCAGAAGTTAAAGAAACTTACTGGATTTATCTAATACATAATATAATATAGTAATACTAATAGGTTGTAGTAGTAATAACAGTAAAAATAATAGGAAAAAGAAGCATTATTCATTAATAATAAAGCCCTCATAAGGAAGTTAAAAATGAATTCCTGTACGTTTCTGAAATAATTTCTTTTTTGTATGGCGATAACATTGGAGAGAATCCATTCTTTAAAATTTTTAAGAATTAATTATAGATCCGTGAATTTGAATGAATGAAGAAGGCATGAAACAAAATGAATTTAAAGTGCATGCCGTGAATGGAAAAATAGGACATGGTACGAATAAAAAAGTGGGAAAAACACTAATCAACCTTTAAAAAGAATATATTTCGCAGCTATATTCACATAAGCATTATATTAAAAAAAAAAATATTTCATTGAAACATAAACAAACATTCGCTTCCAACTACGAGTATGCTTGTGAAACTGTTTTGAACAGAACAGAATCCAAAAACTTTTCACTTATCAATAGGACATTTTGTAAAACAAATTTTGTAGTAGTATCGTCAACATGAAAATCAAAATAGTTACGAATCCAATGTTTTTCATAATCCTAAAATGACATATAGGAATTACATAAGGCTGATTGACCAAATGTTGAAAGTGAAGGCATATGACTCTGGAGATCGTATATTTAACTCCAGTAACAGAGGATAGTGTTTCAAATTATCTCAGAAGCAATTGGGAACCCTGTGACTAGAATGTATTCTTTAAAAGTCTTGAACAAACTTTAAAACCCTGCGTTTTTCCATCAAATTTCCCTATTCGATTCGGAAGATCTGACCCTTTAGCCTCTGAATTCCTAAAATCGAAGATAATTCAATGGTCAGTTAACTTTCTTAAACGTTAGCTTTTGACGCATGACCAAGGCTCTGGTTTTTATATGGCAATTGAGCTGGGTATTTGCAATTCCTATATAAAGCCTATTTTTCATTAAGTTCCGATAGGTTAGAGTGGTGGTCATCCAAAAACCAGAGAGTCAGCTACACTTAGACCTGATAAATGTTGATAGCACATACATGGAACCACGTCTGAAAGGGTTATTAAAAAGCAATAAACAGGAGGGAGGGAGGGGGGAGCTAGAACCATAAGAGTTAATGAAACTTACCATGCCTTCAAACTTTTTGACTGGCAGTCCCCACAGTGAGCCAAACGAAGAAGAAGAAGAAGAAGACCAAACATTGAATCTCTGCATTTTTTCCTGTCATACAAATCTTGTGGAGCCCATTCGTCCTTCGTGTAGTACCCATTCGTCTGTCTTGTTAACTTTACCCATTTAAGATAAAGAAATTGTTGCATAACAAATCTAAATTTGGTCTGCATCTCTTGTATAATTTAACGATTGTTATCACGTAACAGATTTTCTTGCTGACCCCCATTTACATCAATGTCACATGAGCCTACAAATGGACGTGTTTCACAGAAAATAAATAGAAAAATTCGCAATGGATGCATACAAATCACGCAACAAAGTTAGAATTTTATTTGATGTTTTTCATCGAATAAAGCAATAAATACAGTGCAAAATGTAAGTACCAAAGTGTGAGTACTACCAACATCTCATTTGTAACAACTTAATAATGACAACATCCAAGTCCTATACAAATCAAATTTACATATATCGCATGTTCGTATAGTGTTCAAATAGCTTTAAATCCTCTGAAATTCTGTATAGGTTGTATCCAGATTAAGTTTGGCAACAAGTTGGTTTGGTTGCCTAATTAAAGATCATAACTGCAAAGGAGGAATCTCTGATATCTGAAAGTCCTCCTTGTACGAATGAATACCTGAAATACGAGATGGAAATTCAAAAATGTTATTGACCCCAACCCTCATATTTGCACCTTAAATTTCGAAGCGCGTTTTTTTATCTTTTCTGCCTCCAACACCATAATATACTGTCATTTTCCTCATTGCTATTCATACATAAAGATTCAGTTTTTTTTTCCCCAAAAAAGAAACAAATACCGATAAATTCATGTATTACATACTTATCGGTGGCAAACACCAAACTTAACACCAAAGTTACCCAGGAACGCAAACCCAAAGTAATGAACACAACCCCGAACTGATGGGGATCAGTGTTGCCATTATAAAATTTCAAGAAAAGCTCGATGAAACTCCATATAAAAAAAGTGACTGAAATACGGAACCGGGAGCTTTCTTTTTATAATTAATATATAGATAACTGCAAAGGAGGAATCTTTGATATCTGAAAGTCCTCCTTGCACGAATGAATACCTGAAATACGAGATGGAAATTCAAAAATGTTTTTGACCCCAACCCTCATATTTTTTTAATAAAAGTTTTGTGCTTGAAAATCTTTTTATCTTTTCTGCCTCCAACACCATAACATACTGTCATTTTCCTCATTGCTATTCATACATAAAGATTCTGTTTTTTTTCCCCAAAAAAGAGGAACAAAATACCGAAAATTGTAACATATGTTGCTCTCATACCTTAAATCACATAAGCTACCTAACTTAAAGCCTATTGTAATAGAATTTTCCAAAAATTGTATAAATTCACTCAATCTAGAATTTTGTTAGTATATTTATTTGAGGGAGGAATAAAAACCGCTTCGTAACCCAAAATCGCTCAGTCATTTAGAAATGGCTCATGAACTGTCGGCTTTGTCGACTGGAACAATATTTATGGCACAGTTCCAGATGATACAAATACGAAAACCATTAATCACAATCTCGTAGATGTCTGCATAAATACCAAAATGAATATCCTATGCGTGTACACAAAAATTCCAATATTCAGTCCCAATCCTGGTGTATATGGCGATTTTATTCCGAATTCGGATGTATACGTACTATGTATGCGCATAAATTGAAATTGGATTTGAAAAGCGGAAATAAAAGAAACTTAGAAAATATCACTAGTTTTGGATTATTGTGATATTTACGGTTTGTAAACTTAAAGTATTATTTAAATTTCCCTCTCGATTTTCATAGATTTCAGTTTGTATTTTATTCGATAGATGTGATAAATTGTTTTTAAGAAATCTACTTTTGAATGAAATATTGAATTGGGATATCCGCATTCCCAATAGGATTTAAAATTAAAATGATGAATAGCAATGACTGCCGCGTAGTAAATGACTAAAACAATTCTTTAAAAATAGTTATCTATTCCAATGTAAATACTTCAATACACTTTTAATGGTATGTAATATTTTCCAGCCTCATTTGAACAAGTTAAATTGAAAAGTTAGGGTAGCCCGAGATCGAAAGTAACAGGGAGCGAAAGTAACAGGGAGCGAAAGTAACAGGAAGCGAAAGTACCAGGGAGCGAAAGTAGCAGGGGCGAAAGTAGCAGGGGGAAAGTAACAGAGGCGAAAGTAACAGGGAGCGAAAGTAACAGAGGCGAAAGTAGCAGGGGCGAAAGTAACAGGGGGCGAAAGTAACAGGGGGAGAAAGTAACAGTGCAAATATCTAAGAATGCATAATACCGATACCCGAGGGTATGGACCATATGATTCAGCGGTACAAGTCCGCACACGATGCTTAGTGAACCTCATCACGAGATGGAGTCTGCAGAAAGTTTTATCAGTTTCTTGCTGCGTGAAGTAATTTCTTTTGGATCTATCGACTCTGTATTACTACGTAGTAAAAATTACTCAGTTTTCCTATACCTATAACTGTATACCCCTGTCTCGTTCCCAAGTGCACCACCAGAGAGATTTTCATGTGAGTTTGTTTAATAGTAGCCTAGTTCTGATATTTCCTATTTACATTTCCCTAATAGTAGTATCTTCAAACAAAAAGATGAAAAACTTGCTTTTTAGAGAAGACGCATCAAGTGAGGGATCTGAGGATAATAAGTGGGAGAGTGGAAGAAACGTCAGGCAGTAATTTTTTAACAGGTAGCTCTTCAGAACCAGAGGGGATCGTGATAAAAGAAGGAGCGCTTGAAGTATATTTTTGTGGATTTGTGGGCATCTAAATCTGGTAAGGCATGAACTTTATTATTTTTGCTTGGCAGCACTAGAAAACTTACTTTAATATATTAATGCCGATTTATCATTCTTTGGAGACGTAATATTATATGTAATCACTTTTAAACCCTGGATATTATGACACTAATTTCAGGACATATGAAATCCTTATAAATTAAGGATTGTGCTGGATAATACATTTTCTAACGTTAACTCCTCAGTATCATTAGATAGTAATGTTTAAAGTGGTTCTGGGAGCTTTTCTATTAGTGGAACAGAAGAAAATAGGGGAAAGGATGATTGGAAAATTTTAACTCGACAAATGTTGCAAGTGAGTCACAACTTTTGCCATGAAATTATTACTGTGTAACATCCCAGCCCCAGTAGCTTCACAAGTACAACTCTTGTCAGTAGAATTGCCTCAACCACTGGTAACTAGATAACTCGCTGCGTCCTGTGCGGGATTCAAACCCACACCAAGAGGGGAGAAAGTCTATATACGTGCGCCTCAGCCTGCTCGACCAGCCGAGCTAGTTGAGGCGCAGCGTTGAAGATTATTTCCTTTGTGGGCGCCAGTTCGGTTCCTGCGAAGAGCGTGTTAATTTATTGGCGTATATTGGCAATTCTGCTGACTAGGCTTGTGCTTATAAAGCCACTGGTATATGTTGCACAGTAAAATTCCATACCAAATTGTGGACTAACTTGCAACATTTGTCAGGTTATAATTCTCAATCTATCCTTCCTTAAAATTTCGTTCTACCTAAGCTGTTCTGTGTGCACCGTAGAGTTATCACCTGAGTTTAGGTAATGTCTTAAAGTAAACTGGATGCTGATAGTAGATATAGATAGTAAAATATTATTGAAATATGGTGCAGATTATCTTGCTTGAGGCTCAAAAATTGTTGGATGAATGAGTTAGTAGGCGCCAAAATTTACTTTTTCCTTTCTAGCAAAAGGTCTTGAATTGAGCTAAAAATATTGATTTATCTCTGGTAGGTCATGTGTATCTAATCTGGGCACATTTTCAAATTACACAATTAAATGAATCGAAAAAGTGACCGAACTTGTTATGGTTTATACAGATTTCTCGAAAGAATTTGATAGAGTTTGTATGTGTCGGTTTATTCGGCCATTACTCATCTCTTCTTAGGTGAATTACTTCGTATTTAAGAAGCCGTAAGTAATATGTGAAAATCGGTAATATTTTGCCGAGAGAAATTGTAACTTCTCCAGGTGTTGCTCAAGGTAACCATTTAGGACCTCTGTTCTTTCTACTGTTTTTTAATGATTGTATTGATATTAATTTGAGATTTGAAGTTTATTATCATACATATGATCTTGTATAACGTTAATTCGCCACAATTACTGTAAATGAGTCCTTTGTATGCACCTGAAAGGTCTGTCCATTCTTGGAACTTGCTAGCAGCACAGAGATAATTATGGTTATAAAGACACAGTGTCTAGACATATTATTTTTGCCAATATTAGGCATACAAAAGTTTCTATAACGACCTGCAATTATTCACAATTAGTTAACAATGTATGCACCAATTAAATGAGAAAGTCTAGCATGATATCCAAAAGTTTTTTTAATCTCAGTCAAATCCCCAGTCAATTATAAGACATTCAATTTTTGTATGTGAATTTACTTTCCTAGGTCATTGACTTCCTACTGGCATTATCCACTACTACAATAAAGTGCTATGAGGAAATTTATAATGCAGGACAATATCCTTTTACAAAATCTTACAACGTTATCTTTCATTTTTCCGAGAAAGAGTACTTGACATTTCCAATTACTCCAAAAAAGTTGAAAATTTATGACTGCACTATTCGTCTCAATACGTCTCAAGAAAATCCTTGTAATAATTCTTCAAGCTTTTGTCTTGTCACTTTTATGTGGGACATTTTCCCCATGCAGAACAACTCCTTTTTCAAGACAGTTGCTCCTTACATGTCGCCCAGTTCGAAAGGGTCTCATTTGTATTTTCATTACTTGAAAAGAATATTACTTCGTTTCTGGGTTGAAATATTGTCAAAGTTTTAAATATTTAAGACACAACACAAATGAAAAATTTTATCTGAGCAATTTTCTATTTCCTTTTGTTTTATTTTCGTACTTTGAAGAAGTTTCCTTTATGTCTTTTATATTCGTCCTAATTTCAGTTTGAAAGAAAACATTTTTCTCAAATTTAGATTTTATGTTGGATGCATTACCATTTACTGGGTGCAATGATCCAAAGAATATGTTCTGTATT
The DNA here is from genome assembly GCA_006980735.1 of Dasypogon diadema. NCBI lineage: Eukaryota > Metazoa > Arthropoda > Insecta > Diptera > Asilidae > Dasypogon > Dasypogon diadema. The sequence continues at coordinate 37,398 of QYTT01086714.1, forward strand.
CATTTGTGTGTAATATGCGTTGTTTTCGGAAACTGTTACTAACTCTTAGTTACTACTCGGTCAATGTGTTGACCTTATGAAACAGGAAAAATTCCAAGAATCCTGAAAACACTTATTATCCAGTAAAAATTTCCCTAAAATAATAAAGTCTTCATGCTTTCTAATAAGACATTTTATGTGCATCGTTGCATCGTAACTGTCTTTATAAAAGTCTCATCCTTTCTCAATTTCTGATGAAGACGTATCCTTTGACATTTTTCATGGCTTCTTTGTACAAAGCAGACAGAACTTTTTGCTTGTTTTATTTACCCGGTCTTGAAATAATGTTTACTATCGGATCAAACAAATTTGTTTTGGTTCTGTCGCCCCACTTCGCATGTATCTCCGTACAGATACGAAAAAAAAACTCTGTTGTATGGGAAAATTTTGCTCCTTTTTAAAATTTTCAAGAGTTGGCTTTAAAGCAAATCAGACGAATAATTTGATGTCTGAATTACATTTCGACAGAGTGAGTTTAAATTGGACTCCTTTGAATAAGCAGCAATTGCAATGCAATGAAACATTTATTTTGAGTAAAGTGCAATATTGATTTTTTTTCATCTCAGTTTCAGATATTTATGCAAATCTTTTGGATAGCGGTCTGGACCGATAGTAAAGGTTGTGTAGTTGGTCACTTACACTACCTCTCCATACTGTGATCAGTTGTGATTGAGAGCAATTTGCGCCGAAATTGTGGGTACTAAGAAAGGAAATGTATTCAGTAAACCTAACTGGTTAGCCAACCTAGCTTATGCTCAAATGCTCAAGATCCCCAACTCAAAGAAGAAGAGCTTATGCCAAGACAAACTCGATGCTAATTTGTGAATTTCGAATATCAAAGATATTCACCTTTCTGTGATAATGTGATGGTATGTTACGGGCATTTCTTTATATATCAAAAATGAAATTTTGATAAGTTTAATTAGTTAAGATATGGTTTTCCGGTTTCTAACAAGGCATCTGGCCCAGCTCTTAAAGAATTCTTTCCTCGATCAAAATTTGATAGAATCTTAAATCTACGAGATAGCTTCTTAAGTGTAATAATACCATTTGGAATAGGTTATCATCTTCCGTATCGAAACGAAACAAACTTCTTCCTATTTCTAACCAAATTTATACTTTGAAGTTATAGAAAACCCCTTTACGTTCTTCTGCATCGGAGATGGAATGGGTTTCAAATGAGTTACATCCTTTCAAACGTGTGTTAAAATGTATAATTCATTTTATTTCTCATAACAAAGTCACTAAAGATTAAAGAACGGCATCCTCTACGAAATATTTATCAACAACAGGGGACTAGACACCAGTAAATGTGGGACTTAGTTTTCACGTTTACATAGTTTTATATTTTCATATTTTGAAGAAACCATCACACACTAAGGAATGCAAAAGCTTATCGCCTTTAGTAACGTCTAAAATCGTCCATTAATGAATTTTCATACTTAATTTCATTTTACCTCATAAAGATGGAATGTGTATTAAAATGCCCCTAGAAAGTGTGCCCTTCCTATAGCACAGATACTATACTAAAGCATGAACTAAGCATAAAAACATTTCCATGAAAATAGCAAACTTTATGGCATGTTACTCCCTCATTTTGCTGGATGGTATGTCATTCCTTATCTCAATATTCCGCAATGATACATTACTTTTCGTATCATTTATTTTGCCCTGTTTACTTCAAGCCCGAAGAGCCCTTCCCGAAAACTTAGGACGACCATAACTCATCCTGTCGCATTTTCATTTTGCATGTGGAGGATATTTATAGTAAAATTTATGTTTGTTAAATTACCTGAAATTTTATCCAACCGTACATTATGCCATGGTTGGTACTTTCCAGTTTCCATGCACATTATGCACGAGAGATCCGTGAGGCTTTCCCAACATTTATTATAACCAATGAGGACTCCTCTTGTCTCACAGAGAATCCTCATTTCACCGTCAAATCAGAATATTCTCCCGAACCTCACGTTGGTAAAACTTCAACTGAAATATGATGCTTGGTCCTAAAACTAATGCCACTGCATGACGGCTTTACCATACGGATTTACGGACACATTAGTCTGGTCGGTTCCGATAGGGTACAGTAATGGACTTTCCGTCTCCTTACAAATGAGATACGGCTAACGGTTAGAAACCTGAAGTCACATGGATGCCAGGATAATTGTAATTTATAGATGCATGAAAAGTGCATTAGAACAACGTAAAATATTTATCCATTTTAAGGATGGCCAGGTAAAACATAAGTTACCAAACTCAGCATAGTTTTTGTTAAATATTTACCCCTTGAATTGTGCTGCTGAATATTGGATGAGTTGTGGACAGGAGGGTTGTTATTCCGAGTCAAACTATGGGATGCGAGCCTTGCTTGATGGAGTTTCATGGCTGGATGCTCTCATTAAATTAGATATGAACCTTTGCAGGAAATATGACTGTGCTCATAAAATTTCTTTACTAAACCACCCCAAATTTCTAAACCACATCACACATACCCGAAACTTAAAGTTTAGCCATAAAAAAGCTTTCACCAGCTCCCGCATGACTTTGAGTTATAGAGCCAGAGTTTTATAGCTCTCGCTTCATTAAACGTAAGCACTTTGCATACCACAACCAGCACTATGTACCGGGAATAATAGCTTTATTATGAGTGATTTATTACGTGAATCAGTGAGATTAACATTTTGCCGCCTTTAAAACGCACAGATTATGTATGTGGGCGTGTTGTTCACGCTTCATTTCCGACAACTAAAATATCACTTTCAGATAACGAACGGATTCCGCATAAATAGGCAAATCCACCTTCTTCTTAAATCTCTTTAAACCCTTAGTTACCTGCAAATTATTTACTTCAAGGTAATTTTAATTATATAAAATTGGAATGAAGAAAAAATTAGATCTATAGACAAAAGGGGGCTGTGATGGTTCCCGCCAATCACAATTCAAGCAACAATACTAGTTTTCCAAAGGTTTGCAATTCTGGAACAAGGGCGTCATCCTATGAAGTTTCGTGGGCGCCATGCCAAAAAGTGGTGATACGTCCACTTTTTTACATTTCCAGTAGAATGACTTTAAAATTTGAAATGTTACTGAGAATCAGATACCTTTTGTAATTCTTTAATTTTTTTTAGGAAGGTTTTCAGATGTTTGAATATATGGTCTTTTGGCATATCAAAACATAGGCTTTAAGCTACCAAAATTCACCTAGAGTTCTTAAATGATGAAGACTGAATACACTGCCTTTTGGCATGGTGCCCAGGAAAAATTTATAATATATTAAATAAGAAAATATAAGTTGCTGCTGATACTCTGTAACGGACCTTTGAAGTTCATATGACTAAAATAATTTGCACAACCGATGTAAATATAATAGTAGCGAAAAGTACCAAGTGGACCGAGATTTAAACCCAAATTCTGCCGAATGAAGATCTTGAAATTTTTTTTGTGGTTATAATTCGCACAAAGAATTTTAATGAAATGTACTTAAAGCAGAGCCTGGATCTGCACCTTAACCATTCCAATTCATCCGATCCCAGATTTTCCAGTATTTCTGACTGGTACCCATCCTGGTTTGCCCGGGAGGAGGTAAGCACTTCATTCCCCTCCTAAGTCTAAGATAATAATTATTAGCTGTTAAGCAAACCTATTTTAAACCCCCAGTCGATTTACTCCTCTATACTTGGCTCCGACAAGGGGTAATTGAATAAGAGTCGTTCAAGTAAACCAGAGCTTTCGCAACGGAGTTATGAAAGCTCAAAAGAAAGGTTAGATTCCATGGAGTACAGCATTAATTCTTCTTCTTATATTTTTCTTTTTTTAAAGCAAGCCCAAGATAATTAAAGGCCGTTATTAACTTGAAATTTATATTGATGTCAGATTTGCTCACATTTGTGTTTATTTCAATTGCTATGATGTGTAAAAAATCAACTTTTAAACACAAAAGCTTTCAATAAGCGCCATCTAGTTTCCCGTAGAAGACTTAAATAATCCAGTAAGCTCATTAACTCTGTAAAATACTCAGAGCTGGCCAGTATTTAAATATAAATATTTAAATACATATTTAAATGCTTTTACAATACTTTTTATTTATATTTAAATACACTTTTAGGAAGAATTTTTTAATTTATTTTAAATACAAAATTCTATGTATTTTGCATTTAATTAACGACTCGTATATTAGTAAGAAAGAAAATACTTCAGACATGACTAACGAAAATATGGCTTTTCTTTTAAGAATTGTTCCCACATTTTGTAATACTTACGGATGATGTGTATTCACTTTTGAATATACAGGTAAGGGAAACGTGATATAGTGTGAAGAGCGTAATAAAATTGCACTTGTGGAAAGCAACATAAATTTTTTTGTGTCAAGACTATAATGCTTGTGGTAGCACCACCATCAAATTTTTTTACACGCCGGCAATGAATTATCTCCAGTGGAGTTCGCCGTCAGAGTTTCAATGCACTGGGGTTGGTCACTTTTTAACTTTGTGTTTCATTTTACTACATTCACGTAAATTGTAGGTGAATATATGCACACTTTCTCCAATTACTTTTTCTTGTACTTTTGTTTAAACTGGGATTTGTGGTCGTATCTCTTATCTTTTATATTCTTTTACAGGATGAGAACCAAAATGTATATTAAAATATATTTTCAAAATATTTAAAATACAATTTTTTCAAGTACTTCAAATCAAATATTTAAATGTTCAATCGACAAATATTTTGTATTTCATATTTAAATACAAATTATTCAGTATAAAGTAATTAAATAAATTTTTAGAAGCACTTCGCCTAGCCCTGTCTGTACTCTTCTCCCAATAAAAAACACAGTTAAGGAATCGGAGCGCACAAAAACTCAAAAAATGATTTTCTACGAATTTCTATTTTAGTTGATTTTCCGTGTCAAAGGTTCAATTTAAATGTTAGTCGAGCTAATTCTGAGAAAACTCAAGATGTGGTTCATGCTATTTTTAAAATAAAAGTAGCTGATTCAGCCGGATTATATACGTTCACATTTACAAACCAATTGTCAACAAAGGCGGGGTATTCTGTTGAAAAGGTTGACTAAAAAGGAATCTCTCTTTGAGCTGAATTAAATAAATGCTAGGATTTGACACTGTAAAAGCAACAATTCTTAGTGCGATGACTTCCACTGATGCCCTTTTAAGACCGGGTGAAACGTGAAAGATGCAAATTTCCTTGGTGCAAGGCGTTAAGCTTTCACCTTACCTTCATGAAATATTCCGAAGAGATTTTACTTCAGATCCAGGTTAAAAATTCAGTCGGTATTTGCATTTTACAATTTTACTTTATAACAAATTGGATAAATGGCTTTATTGCAGGGAAAATTGGCAAAGAGGAAAATGAAATGCATTCAGAATTGAGAACTGGGATAAAGTTATGATCCCTTTTGCGAACTATTCTTGTAGGATGTTCTTCTGTTTTCCCCTTTGTGATGTGTGGGTAAATTTAGGATTCCTTCAAAGATATAGGAAAATCTCATTGTTTCGAGTTGAAAATTTAGTTAAAGGATGCATTATGCATATCTACAAAGTTCTTTAATAGTGTGTGACTAACTTCCAGAAACTACAGCTCTATAACATATTCACAGCAATGTATGAAGAAGTGCATTATCCTGGAAGAAGTTCAACCTAACCCCGGAAGTTTCTTCAGCAAAATAAGTAATTGACATATTTCAAAGGAAAATTAAATGCGCCTGATCACCTGTGATTGTTTTTTTCAAGGTATATGTTGTTAGAACAGGGAGCTGGGAAAGCTAAAACCTAAACCTAGAAAGATCCACAACCAATTTAGAAAATAATCTTTAAAGAAAAGAGTTGGATGTAAACGAGCTCTAACTGAATACAACAAAAAATTGGGGAAATCCAAAAGATCTACTGACTATGGTGAAACTTCAAAAGGTATTATCTAAGGACCAATCCAAACGAGCTACTACAAAAGCCATAATTCCTTGCTAGAGACACACTTTCTGGCTGCAGAGTAATTGAAGACAGCGAAGAAGTATCTGGTGAAATTAAGAATAACTACATACCTTAGAGTCGAACAAAAGGCCTACCAACATGAAGCTTTACAGAAAGGAAAAGAAATGGAAGTATAGGCATAGTCGAATCCTGGCATAAAGAAATTCACGATGTCCAAGCGCAGGGTTAAGAGGGCCAGGAAGGTTTCACAAGACTCTTCTCAGCGGTGGATTACTCCCAGAGAACGTACCGGGGTTTATTTTTATATTCACGGACGAAGCTATGATTGACGGCAAGACTAGTGCAAGGGATCTTTTCAGAAGACTCAAGTTAACGAGAAATGTATCATTAGAGAACACTAAAACTGGTGGGAAAATCTGACAACTTGCTAACAGGATAAGAAAGGAATTATTCCGTCATGTGGAAAGAACAGTAGAAAAGTTCTAAGCATTGAGCTAGGAACACTCATTGGATATCATCTCATAAAGATTGCGATCCTAAAGGACAATAGATGCATACCGTGTCTGGAGGATACCCTACGGGTAGCATGGGATAACTTATCTATTAACTAAATTTTGAAATAACAAGAGACATCTGAGTTAATGGCCTAGGAATCCTACGATGCAGACCAGCTAAGGAGACGCCTTAGCGTCTCTTTGCAGATAGACGAAAAAAGGCCCAAAGGCAGAGAAATACTTGGTAATACCTCGAAAAAATCTAACTATAAGTGCTATCTTGTAAATTTTAGGACTAAGGCACTATATAAGCTGCCGTAAGGCCTGTGACAAACATAGTTTACCAGTGGTCCGATAGGAAGACTTCGTCTGATATACACGCTATTTCCTATATTTTCCATAATACCTTTTAGATCTTCCTCAATTCTGTTATCCCTTTCCCAGCCAATACTGTGAATGTTGGAATCCTAGTATGCCTATAAAAGGTTATTTTTGTGCGTGCAGTAACAAAGTAGTTGTTTCATTCCGTCGGTAACAGTATTTCATCGGGAAATATAAAAGTGCTCTTACAAAAAATAGCTCATGATATGAAGTGGCCTAAACATCAGACATTAGATATTTGGAATCTAACATTTTGATTGAGTGCTTTTGATATCTGAAACCTTTCTTGCTGGGAAGTGAATAAAGCAAATGTTCTAACTCAAAACATATTTAACAGTGTACATACAGGGCGAATCCTTGAGGTGAGGTGATAAAAACATCGTTACACATACCCCCCACCCCCGTAAACCACTACCCTAACAGTTTACAGCCCTGATGGAAATGATTGCTTATAACTTTGAATTACCCTACAGATTCCGATTATTTGTGGTTTAGTTGAAAGCTATAATAAGTATCTTTCTTTTGGTATCTCATTTGTTGTTATCGATGAACTATTCTTGGAGATATCATCAAAGAGAATCGAAAATTTTCGATTTTTTCCCTAGAATTTTGAAAAATAAATTGATTTATTTCAAATAAGTTTTTCTACGGAATTTATTTTTATTATTGTTTAGCAATTTCCTCGATCTCACCTTTCTTCCGCAATAATCCGTAACTGGCTACCTGCAAGGGGTTTTCAACGAAAGGCAATGAAGTGTATACCTATACCACGGACCCAAAAAGGAATTATCTGAGTTATCGTATCGAAGTAAATCGTCTGAAAAGTATCCGGATAGGTAATTCTAATTGTTTCAGCAAAATTAAGATAAAAGAATACTTCACTCCTTATTTTATACTTTAATTTTATATCTTTGTTGTGTTTTTAATTTTTAATTAAACTTCTTTACCTAATTTATTTTTAACTTGTTAAATTTTAAAAATAAAGATAAAATTAAAATATAAATTAAATTACATTATTTAAATTAAATTTAATTAAATGTACTATGTCATTAATTTTAACCATGTGTAAACATGAACCCTGCAGAAGGTGTTATTAAATGGCCTTTTTTCTTGCCTTGTTTACAAAAGAAACACATTTCTGTGTGGTATAAATTCACATTGGAAGGCCCAATCTAAGCGATTTATAAAAGAAAAATGTATTTCCAAATTCTGGAATCCGTGAGAAGAAAACCAGAGGCACCGAATAAAAGTAAATCTGTCCGGCATTTGCTATCCATTTTCGCGTCAACAGAACTATAACCAGGCGCTCCAGTTAAAAACGACTCCGTCGTGATACTTCCCAGCAAACTTTTATTGCTGTTAACTTTCGACTTAAACAACTTTTGAAAATCTTTTAACGTCAATTGGTTAAGGGATTTCATCCGAAATAACCGAGAAGCCCAGCACGATAATCACCAAAGTTTGCACAGTCAAAAAAAAAAGTTTAATGATATTGCAAAAAAGTTTTGTAACTTGATCGAAACTCGTTCACTTCGCTGCATTGCGGGGTGAAACGATTTTTCATGATCATTAGATAAATCCATCCCGGAGTACAAGTCTTCCCCAAAAAGAAAGCAATTTGTTGTTGCAAAAGCACTAAATACCATTCACTCGGATTTTTATCTATGGCGAAACTGGCTCAGACGCTGTAGAAGTATTTTCCATGTGAAGAGGAGCTTCGAACAAAAAGTTATAGTTGCACCTCACGTTTTCCAACTTCGCGCAATTTTATTACTCGGCAACTTGGCAACTTTTGATGGGCACAATTACTCTATAAGCCAATCAATCTTCGTGGATAGTGCGTTTCGCGACAGATTCTACCTCGCAGGAATGCTAATGACTTGGAGACAGAAGTGATTGATGGCGTCCTAGCCTGACGGCATAAATGCACTTGGCCGCTGGCTGGAGTAAAAATACGGCACCAGATAAAATATGAAGCTTGCTGACGATCGGTCTCTGCACCAAGCAGTCTCCAAAAAAATTAATTACTTTTTTACCTGGAGTTTGTTTAATATTTCGCCGAATATACTGCGGACAGTGTTTCTTCCTCGAAACGAGTGTCTCTCCGAGGAGAATCCTGCCAAATTTTCTTATGTGCTGTGGTGTGGTGCCCACATATTTGGCAGCAGTCCTGATATCGCCATGTGCTGTCTCGACATCACTAGGTCATGAAAATTCAACAAAAAGAGAAGCGCCCTTCGGAATCAACTTTTTCCCTGTCGATATCCGTGGCAGCTCCATCTGATTTGGCAGCGCCAGAATGAAGTTATTGTGAGCGTCAGCATTAATTTTAGCAAAGTTCCATATTAGTTTCTGCCAGGCAATTCTGGGAGTTTTCTTTTAGCTGTCACCTTCTCAGAAAGTTTTCCTACACAGTTATATCCGATTTGCTGGGAAGTAGGTAACTCCAGATATCGATCTGGAGTGGGTCGTGGGTGAGCCTGTCCATTCTAACACACTGAGGGAACATAACATGTCAATCTGGTGGACGTGCCCTCCTTACTGCTTCACGTATCGATTTGACGACAAGTTGGTTTCATCAATAAAATTCGCATGAACAATAATTTGGCGCCCACTCAGCTTGTATCTTGGGCCTTGGCCCCAAACTATTCTATCTCTACATCTGGCTATGGACATGGACAGTTCCGTGTAGAAATCGTTTGTTAACACTTGTTGGAAATTTATGACATGGCCCGACAAAGAAGTTCCTCGTGAGAGCGCCTTGTAGGTGAGGAGAATCTCGGAATGATTGATTGATGTATTGAACGACCGTTTAGTTTTGATTGATCAATATAAATTTCAGCTTGACACCAGCAGCCCATCATTATTCATGTTTCCGTGAAAAGCATTTGAGTTTCGATTAGGTACACGAAACCAATCAAGCAGGGAACTTCTGGTGCTCATCTGTCACTGAAAAGGCGATAGGCACGGGAGTAATATGGATGACCTGGGACCAAACTGCGAAACCTGACGGACGGAAAGGTGTAAATTATTGAGTTATTAGTAAGATATGAGAATTGGACTTTTGGTATGGCCAAAATATTGATTCATCCAGGATTACAGGTGAACGTTTTCCAACCCCGTAGGAGAATAAATCAAAAGTGCATCCAGTGTGCTCATGTGTATGAAATATGGACATTGTTTCTGTTTGATGAATTTAGATGAATAGCTTCCCTTGGAAATGGGACTTAAAGTGCAAATTTATTCCGAGTACTCGTTTAATCTGAGGGAATCCTTCAGGGGTGTTTTCAAATTTGTAGAATTAAATTAACCCTTCTTCTGGAAATTCAGTGTTTTTTTTTGTAACAAAGAAGGTATCAACTGCAGATGTCCGAGGAATTCCGCTGTTCTATAAAACTGTACCAAGTTGCAAAGATTTCCAGAATTTGTTATAATTTTATAACACCCACACTCACCCACACTCATCCATGATGAGAAGCTGAAGGACTTTCATTCCCAAGAGAATCCACCATGGACTGCACCCTAATGAGAGGCTAGAATCCTTGACGAAACCCCATTGAAAGCTGCCCCAAAAGTACCTATGACATATGATCCAGTCAACCCATGTGTTTTTTCCCAAACCCGAAAGCACTAGGAGGGGTGTATGGCGGCTGGCACGCTGGTTGCCAGCATTTGCGGTGAGTGTGGGATGTATCCTTGTAAGAATAACTCTCGCCGCCTCCGCAAAAAGTGATCGTGGATGAAAGCAGGGAAGGTAAATAAAAAGGGAAAAAGAAAAAAAAGGGGTAGAGGATATGGAGGAAGCTCTAATAATCGAGCCACGCTCTTTAACCTGCTTGTGGTGGGTTGAGTATGGTGGTCGCGACTCCCACAGGACTGTACCCTAGCCACTCTACGATGTTCTCTGACCGTGGTTAATAGACATCCCTTATCATTCTTAAACCGTCTCCCTCCGCAGCTAGAAAGCTATAATCGAGTAGCGAGAGGAGGTAACAGGGCAAGTCAGCACGAATACTACCTGCGTTTTTTGGGCTGGGTAAAATTAACTCGGTTATCTTACTGGGTTATTTAATTCTTCTAAGGGAAAATAGATGGCGCTTATTAAAAGCTTTTTGATTTAAAAGTTGAATTTGCACAAATGTTGATAAATTTTAAGTTGTTTATTTTTCTTGAGGTTGTTTAAAAAGAGAAAAATAGAAAAAGAAGAATTAACTCTGCACTCTATGGAGCTTCTTTTGAGCTTTCATTAATCCGCTGCTCAAAAAAACACAGCTACTACTCCCGACCACCCGACTATAAATCGGGAGATCGCTGTTTCGATTCGAGTTTATATTAACAAAACTTATTTCTTGTTTATTGAGGATATGCTTTTCAGATTCCCAGAGTTTTAAACTGTTCTAAAAGTAAATAATTTTTTCTTACTTAAAGAATTTGTTAAAGTAGTACAAAATGGAATAAGGCAAACACAAAAATCTATTTATGGACGGACGCGTCCACGACCCCAATCAACAGCTGTTTGATTAAATTGTTTCAACTCCAGAAAAACTTCATTATTCAAGCTTTTAGCACAAACTTTTAAACTTTTAAAAGTAATTCATAAGTTTATTTCATTTTATTCACTCCTTCTTTCTAAGCATTCCAAAAGAGACACTCTGCTCCTTATACCACTTTATAAGCAAGAAAACTTTGATGCAAAACCCGACCTAACCTCCACAAAATTTTATTTGTGTCTGGAAGATTTCTATTTCTTTATTATCCTATGGTTGCCGCGCCCAATAAACAGCAACTGTAAGATTAAAATCACCAACGCCTTTACATTTATTACTTTTGAGATGGTAGAACACCGTAATTGGTTGTGGTTATAGCACTATAAAATTTTATATTTTTTTAAGGAAGTGCTTTATAATCTGCAGTTGGAGATTATAAAGCACTTCCTCTGATATTAAAGGAATAAATCATGAACTATATCTCCAGTAGGCGATCTCAGAGTTACCATAACATTATGTGGGTATAAAATACGCGTATGGACATCTTTTGGCGCGTATCCTTTATCTATCATTACTAGAGGCTGTTATCGTACTAACAAAGACTGAAAATGCAAAGCCCACAGGACTTGATGGTAATATAGTCGGCCCTGTTCGAACTCCTTTTCGGAAGCTATAGTTTTCTATTGTAGAAAAAAGGAAATATCAGTGATGCTAATAATTTCAAAGCATCATATTTAGTGGCCTTTGGCTGCGACTGTGTAGACTGTGACTTGAGAAATGGGTACAAAAAAACAACATGTTAAAAGAATGTCAAGCAATCTTTGAAAAGGGGTACTCGAAACTAAATACTATTATTTTTTAAGCCTTTACAGTATTTTTCTTTATTGATTTTATGTCCGCACTATACATATCCTTATAAGATTTTGATGAGAATAAATGAAGTGGTTTTCAAGATGCAGCTAGGGCTCAAAGCCTATTTAATAACAATAGTATTAATAGGAATATTTGTTATAGTTATCCACAAGAAAAGACTTTACTATGCAATTGCTTTCAAATTGCATCATTTTGAGAAGATTCAAAGAATATAATTCTTCTGTTATCTACTGTTGCCGATAAAAATAGAAAATAATTGCTTTCAGCTCGTTATTTTTATTTCTGTTCATGGAAATTTGATAGTCGATGTTCATTCTAAGAGGATTTCTTTCTCAAACTTCTCATCTGATATTTCTCATTTGGACATATAAATGAATACGCCCACAATATTGTCCTAACCTTTTGTATTCCTGTTCTACCTGTGAAAGTGAAAAGCTTGTAAAGGTGCGCATAAGAAATTTATCATGAAAGTTCAGGGTGACATTTCTGTTTATTCAAATTCAATTACTTGACTTGCCCCAAGCTATGTCGAAGAAATTTTAAAGAAGTCCTTCTTACAGGGCACAAAAAATACTGCTCTTGAGGACAGAATTGTCCCCATCCATTCTCTGGTTGCTTGTCTGTTTTTTATACTTTCATTATTCCTTCCTTCGATGCTTTTCAGTATTTCAAATTAAGTAAGAAGGAAGATTAGAGTGGAAATGTGAGATTAAAAGGCTTCCATTAAGCACAAAAGAAACGAACAGTTGTCCTTAGGAAAATTCCAAGGAATCTTTGCAATTTTTCGGTGTAAATAATGAAAAAATGAGGGAATTAAGTGAATATTACTATACATTGAGATTAAACGTGTTTTCAGTGTGTATCCATCATTTTCACCTGAGGGGTCTTTTTTGAGATTATTTACCATGTTCTTAAAGTACTCAATAAGTCGCTTAGAACAAAATGTAATATCGACTCCGGACTAATTTTATTCGACGTTGATTATATTTAATTTGTATATATTTAAACTGCCGTAACTCAATAGCAAAAAAACACTGAACAAAGATTTTGTACTACTTAATAGCTTCAATATAAATAACGCAACTGTGCGTGGAAATGAAGGTTTAACATGGCATCACAACGCATTTTAGTAAAGGGCCCTATTTGAAGGATTCCATTTCGTATATATTGGCATGTACTTCTCAGTTATATTTTTAATTCATCAAACCCACACCTTTAATTTAATTTGATATAAGAAGCAACCTAAATGCAACCGTTATGAAGCTATCCGACATATTTTACTTGTGGTTGATCCTCTGATATTATACTTTTCCCACAATATGGGGAAATTTCAAAAATTTCCCACCACTGCCGCAAGTCCAAAGAGATCAAATTTTTCCTGATTTTAAACAATAATGATTTCAATATTAGTTTCATTGTTTGTAGGGCTAATTCCAGAAAATAATAGGAAATTAAAAACTCTCGACTTCTAGGAAAACCAACACAAATTGTAATTTTTTTATTAACCCAGATAAGTCTACTGGTTGGACTCATTTTCAACCACTAACCAAACATAAACAAACCTGGAAAAATGTATTTAAAATACAACTAAAAAATAAAAAATAATAAAAATTAACTTGCCCATATCCATAAAAATTCTCTCTCAGCTTCCTGTCAATCAATAATTTCATTTTTAATGGACTGACAACTTTTCAAGTCATCTCCTTCTTGTTTTCTGCACATTTGGCTGAGCCACAAAAGGGCATAGCAGGATAAGGAAGCAAAAAGTGCCCCCAGAGCTACGTAAATTGTACATAGGTCATACCTTTTCTCTTAATTAGACATTCTTTCTCCGAAATTTTCAGCCCCCTAGGACACCCCCCCTACGAGTAATTGAGAAAAACGTGACACCTCGTTTTTATTTTATTTTAA
>QYTT01086714.1:51544-62570 GCA_006980735.1 Dasypogon diadema
TTTTACTTGTGGTTGATCCTCTGATATTATACTTTTCCCACAATATGGGGAAATTTCAAAAATTTCCCACCACTGCCGCAAGTCCAAAGAGATCAAATTTTTCCTGATTTTAAACAATAATGATTTCAATATTAGTTTCATTGTTTGTAGGGCTAATTCCAGAAAATAATAGGAAATTAAAAACTCTCGACTTCTAGGAAAACCAACAAAAATTGTAATTTTTTTTTATTAACCCAGATAAGTCTACTGGTTGGACTCATTTTCAACCACTAACCAAACATAAACAAACCTGGAAAAATGTATTTAAAATACAATTAAAAAATAAAATTAACTTGCCCATATCCATAAAAATTTTCTCTCGGTTTCCTGTCAATCTTCAACCCTGAAAATATATATTTCAAAAATAAAATTCAACCAAAAATTCATAAAAACTTACCAAAATGAAAGGTCTGCCCCAATAATTTCAATTTTAATGGCCTGACAACTTTTCAAGTCATCTCCTTATTGTTTTCTGCACATTTGGCTGAGTCACAAAATTTGCTTAATATAACAAAATAGAGCAAACTTATGCGAACCGCCATATGTACCATTTAAATTTAAACCATCAAAAGGAGATGCAATGGCTGTAGGCAAGTAAGTAACAAGGAGTTTATCCGGTATTACTTAGTGGTTTGAAATTAGCACATCGCTCTAGGACAAAGGAATTATCCTTCTTGGCGAATAGTAAAAATTATCTTAGTTCGAAATAATTTTACCAGCAGATTATCCTCGGCATCATTTCACGAGAAGACTATCCTCGGCATTATCCATAAAATCCATCCATAAAATCCATCCATAAAATCATAATTTGGATCACCAAAACCTCCGACATATGATTATCATACTCCCACATTCTCTAAACATCTCTACCGCTAACGAATTTCTATTCAACTCGAGTTTCCATTACCACTAACCCGATTTCAACTCAGGTTCAAGCTTGCGTGGAAACATACGAAACATACTAATATTAATGTTGTTTTCTTCTTCTTCTATTTTCAGGACATTAATTTTGCATTGCTTTTAGTTTTTTGAATTAGTATTTTTTAAAGTTCCTTTTTTATTTGAATTGTAACAAGTTTTTTTTTCTCTTTTGGATTGTTTTTTTTTTAATTATAATTTTTTATTATTTATTGTACTCTTTTTAATTATAATTTGTATATTTGTATAATCCGGCACCTTTCTCTCTCTTGTTTGAAACAAGCATAGGGCTTGTTCACCCACTGTGACAATAACATTGAAGTTCTCTATTCCTGAAGAATGTAAGTACCTCTCTGAGTAAAATGAGAAATGTGATAAGTGAAAAGTCTTGTTACTTCGCGAACTGGGAAATGATTTGAAAAATTGTCGTTATTAAAGTGCAACTTCTATAGTGAAGGTGACGAAGGTAACGAAATTCAAAATGAAACGCTAAAGCAATATTCGGCTGATCAGGAAAGTTCAGTAGAAAATAACGTGGTTAGGACTAAGATGGAGGACCAATTATATTGGCAGTATTCCTAGGTCGAACAATTATATTGGCAATGTTCTATGAATATTTTCAACAAAATTGAACTTCATAGAACTGCCACTTGCCTTTCCTGAATTTAGTATACGAAATCAAGCCAAGTCTAGATTAACTACACTAAAGAAGTCAGTACAAGCTATTGTTATAATAACAGAAATCTAGGAAAAAAGGAGAAAAAACAAAACAAAAAATGAAATCTGCATTATGTAGAGGAATACTAAACAGAATCTCACCTCTGATTACACATGAGGTCTTATTTTGAAATTTCAAGATATACTTTTAAAGTAAACTGCCATAAAGATCAGCAATAATAACTCTATGGAGCTAACAAATAGTTCTCTAACCTACAGAAAGTTCCACTGCATTTATATTTTGAAATTATTTTTAAATAGATCAGATTTACATACATATGACAATCCCAAAGAGCTTCTATTTTGAAACCAGCCATAACTACAGGGAATAAGCCAACGAAATTTACCGGAAAACCAAAAATTTTATTGATTACTTCATTGCATTAGAGTTTTAGGTTTGTTATAGGCATTAAGCTCTCAATTACGAAATAATTGATTCGTGCATCTAATTAATGCTTAGCATAATAATTCCATGAGTGCCCTATAATCCTCTATTTAGCCCAGTTGATTACCAATACAAATTTAATAGGCTTAGGGAAGGTAATTACAAAATAACCACTTGTGGACGACTAAGATAGTAATATAACTGATTTCCTCCCGATAATCTCTTGATTAGTTCCTGTGTGCAATCGTTGTTTCCATTATTAAAATTCAAGAAATTTGATTACATCAGGAGATCTGATATAACGGAGATACGGAGTATATTTGTTAAAAGAAATGATGAATTCGCGGCCTTTTCGCCCTCTTAGAAAACAGGGTAAGGAAAAACAAGAAAGTAGTTAAGCTATCTCCGCACTAAAACCAGAAGCAATTCTCATTCACTAACTCCGCCCCTTTGTCGAGCTACAAGATATGGCGGAAGAGTCTTTCCGAGTTCAAAAGTTTAGAAACAGATTACGATACTAAGATTGTTGGTAACAAACCCTAGTTCTACTATCAATAAAAGAGTTAAGTGTCACCAATAAATTTTACATACGGGTTAGAGCTCAAACCTCTAGAAATATAACCCTGAAGAAAAAACAACGGCAAACTTGGAACAAGATGTAACGAGGTGAAAAAGGACTCTCAGGAAACCTCAAAGCCCAAGTCACCGCAGCACCAATAACACATTCTTCCAGAAGGGTCCTTAAGGTGCACAAAGCACCAAGGCAAATATCACAATGCGCATTGTTCGCATGAACTTTAAACGGAGACTTGAGGACAGTCTTGAAATCGCGAAACAAAATCAAAACGTTACGATCAAATCACTCTTCAGGTAATACAGCTTTTGTTCCGAAAATCAGGGTTCATTTTCATATAATAGGGAATTAAAATGAAGTCTGGCAGAAGGAAAGTGAGAGTCTCGTGTACGGGAACCCTCCTCCACACTACTCTACTACGAGCACCATAACCATTACCGTTACCGTAGTCTAGCAGCACGCCCAAGGAAGCCCCGAGTATGAAGTAATGAATATATATACATTACTATGTATATATTTCTAAAACTAATGAAATTTAAACATGGATATCATTGGAAATTCATGTCCTATTAGCAAATGCCATTGTTTATGGAATCAATGATGTAAGGTATACTGGTAAGAGATTGCGGCTACATTTTGCAATATTTTTACTTCATCGATTACTTTTATATTGTAATATCATAGTAAGTAAAAGTTACGGCTACTTATTGCAAGACTTAGTCATTGATGACACCGTGCATGAAAATTATCTATGAGAGAATGTGTAAAAGGTAGCCCAAAGGTTAAATAATTGAAAATCAATTAATTAGATGAAATTGAATATTTTCCTTGAAGAATTGTAATTCGCTAGTCATTATATACAGCATTAGTAAAAAAATAAGAATCCTTCATTTATTAACTAAAAAATAAAATTAGAATAAAAATCCCTTCTTGATTTTTGACTTAATAGGCCTAAATTTTCTAAACAAAAAACCAAATGCGACTGAGCAATTAAAGCAAAGCCCAATTGGATAATGCATGAATGCGTATATGACTATCGTAAGCTGAAATACTTTTGTATATGTTTTACGCATTACCATTTGCATTACTATTTCTTACTTGGTTTTCTACTAATTTTTGTCCTTATTTCATAAATAAAATCATATACATTCAAAAATCACTGATTACTAGATTTCCTACTGGGTGCATTATTCTTTGGTTCATTATCTTCTTTCATTTATTCGTTGAAGAAAACGTAAGAATAAGAGTAAGGATCAAGTTAGGTATTCAATTTTTTCTGCTATTCCATTTGGTGACTATTATTATGATAAGCATTCGAGAGCTTTCGCTCAGACCCAATAGTAAATTGAACCATTGATGAACACGGTAATGAATAATTTCATCGAAGAATAAAAAAAGTCTCCAGTATCAATGACATTATAATGCAACGGTAAGATAATAGAGAATATTAATGACAGGGTAATAAAGAAGATATTGAACTACAAAAGTTTACGTTTTCTTGTTGATACTACTGGCGTGATAGTCACCAGTATATTTCGCCTTAGTAATTGTTGGTATAGGCCACGTTTCTCTATGTTGGTAACAGTGAAAACGTTTTGGCATTCTGGGTTGCAATATTTTGCTAAACTAGAGAACATTAATATTAAACATCGTAAACGCCATATAGCCTACGCCAGACGATACTAATTATTTTTAAATTTACATTAAACTATGGATTTTTAATAGTTAAGAGGTATACAAAACCAAAAATAGTTTAAATAAATTTCTTTATATCAGACTCACAATGAAGAAATATCCTTCTGTTTCTCTCTCCTGCTGCCTTCATTGCCAACTAGTGAAAATGTGTCAACTAGGATTACAACAATTTATCTTTGCATATTGCCAAAAGAGCTTTGAAAGTGATTGATGACACGACTGCTTTCTGAATGGACATTTTCATTTTTTCGATTCAATTTGTACACTTTCTTTCCACCGGAAAATAGTTTAGGAAGTAATCCGTAAGAATTCGCCGGATGAGTAAAAAATTCATTCTAAGCTCTTTAAGGGGGATTATCGAATTTTACGAAATCCTCTTGAATTGGTTTTCTCTGATTTAACCATCATATCCACCTGTGGCAGACTAAAAATCTGCTTGACGAAATTTACCCTTCTCCATGAATAAGGAAAATTTTCACTGCTTATAGATGAAGCAATATCTGAACAGCAAACAGACCTTTCCTAACAAAAGGGAAAGGAATATCGGGTAGTTCGGATGGATGCCCATTTCTCTTGATATTTTCGTGATATCCTTTGCGGATTTTCAATAGATTCTCCTAAGCTTATTTTATAAAACTGCTAAAGAATCATCAGGATGAAAAATGTTGCCTTGTGTACTCAACCAAAATGACAAAAAGATGACTACAACCCTCAATAGAAGAAGAAGACATCTACTTTTTCTATGTTGAATAACAAACTCCTTGCTCAAGATCAGTTCCATTCGGTTCTTGTATTCAACTGAGTGCAAACAAAAATGTTAAGTGCACGAACGACAGTCACAGATATCTGGGGTAAATTATTGATGTAAAGTACGTCCCAGTTCCTCTTTGGAAAAACCAAGAGGACTGGCAGTGCTTACCGAAAACGCATTATCAAAATGTTTTCTAAAACTTACCACAATGCTTTTACCTGTCTGCCAGGATAAAACCCTTACACTGGCCGTTTATGATTGTCCTCCCAGTCCTTTATCTTGTGAATTAATTAGCAAAATGGAGTCGAAGTTCTGCTTTGAGCAGAGAAAGAAAATCAAAATTTCTAAAGAGAATCTGTTGTAAAGAAAGTTTTTTTTTCTTTTCAAGAATTTTCATCCTGCCATTTTTGTTCTTACGGCATAACGCATTTTACGATAGAAAACTTTTAAGTACCCTCAATGCAGCTTTTGTGAGAGTCCAGGAATAGCCAGATAGATTTTCTAGTAGCGCTCATCATTCTATGGATTATTTATACTCTTATGAAGCACTATAGTTTTGGCTTATGTTTTAAACTTCCACTTTTCTTTTATGGTGGTTTTATGTCTCAAGGGATAAAATGAAATGCTAGTGGATTGCTCAACTTAAACAACAGGCGTTCAAACATTCTTAGTCAGGTAAGAAGTTTTAAAACTTGGCAACTAAGAATCTGTTCAACTAAAATTAACCTCCCAAGGTATGAGTGTGACTAGAGGAAAATTTAATTATACGGACATCATCAAGGCTTATGAAGTGATGTGAAAAAAGTTTGTCTTGCATACTCTGCTTAAAGGTCCGCTTCTAATCCGGGGAAGGGAAAAACTACTTAGAGGAAATAATAGAGTTTTAAGTTTAGAGTTGAGAATTTTTTCAGGGTAAAGAGTAGAAACTATTGAAAATGTGTCTTGTTTCTAGAGAGCTGATGAATTAGAGAAATTTTATATTACATTTGTCCTTCAAGATATTGACAAAATATCTTTCAGAATTTTATACAAGATCGGTAGTGTAGAGTTTCTTACTCTTGCCCAATTGCGTGAACCGTATTCTACTCTAAAATTTATTTAGCCTGTAAAACAGCGAAAAAAGGACACAGTATTAATGCTCCAGAGCACTGATAGAATGGATCAAGTAAAAAGGTACCTATCTAAGATTTATTTATTAGTGCATCAAGAAACTGATGGCTACATAAAAGCTCTGGAAATTAATTGAAATGGAAAAAAATTTTGCGAAAATGTGTTAATTCTTCAATAGCGCTTCAACAGCATCTAGAAAAGGCTTATATCAATGCAACTAGGATAATAGAATCGGTTTATGTATGCTGAAATTTGTGTGGTAAAAGAGAATCTGGAGGAAATTATGTTGCTTGCAAGACCAAGACGAAACTGCTTGCTACTCTGAAGGATATCAAGGATGAAAAGAACTTCTGGCTTCTTCCCGAGTATATCTAAAAATACCGATTTGGATCTGTCAAGATATAGAGGCAGAGCGAAAGGATTATTCCAATAGTGACTGCGGAATGGAGATTCGAAAATGTTTTGTTGGTAGACTCAGTCTATATAAAACCTTTGCAGGCTATTAATTGGCACGAGGAGAGTCAGCCGTCAGCTTTGCTTTAGAATGACCTGTTTTTGGGCTGAATTACAATCTAATTATAATTCCGAAAAATGATAAGAACGATAAATTCTTAATTACATAGAGGAATTAGTCTAATTCTTAATTAAAAAAATAATCAAGGAATAAGATGTTTTAATTATTTAAATATTTTAGTAATTAGTTGAATTTAAATACCCGCGGAATTTAAATTGGAATTAAGAAAAGTGTTTTAATAATGAAAAAGTTAGAAATCACAAAATTTTATTACTTAAAGACTTTATTTCGTTCGAAGGAGAATGGACTGTTCAAGACTCTAGGGATAACTAGAGAAAAGAAACAAGAGGGAGGATTTTAGTGTTAACTGCTTTTTTAAGTAAGATATAAATTATGTACGTGATGCTCATTAACCAACCTTAATTCAATATATACAATAAAACCAACAACAACATTTTTACAATTCCAAATTTTCTGTTCTCAATTTCCCATTCATTATAAGTTTAAAAATTTTTATTCGAAATGCTGGTATCCATTTATATTTTCCTAATTTTTTATTCAATTAAAATGAAATAAATAATTTAAGGAAAGGGTTTTGTAATTTTTATGATTTATAATTCTTTCGCTTCTTATATTCCCAAATTTAAGTATCTAAATCCATGTAATGATTCAAATATTTAAAGAATTGAAAAGTTTAATTCCTTTAATTAATTACTTTTTGTAATTAGAGTAATTAGCTTTCATTCTTAACTTCTTTATGTAATTGGGAATCTAACACGCTTAATACGTAAATAAAAGTAATTCATCCCGAAAAAGGATCATTACATTCTAACTCTGCTTTCAATATAGATTGAAAAGTTTTGCCGTGCTTCATCATTAAATATGCAAAATTAAACTGTAGAACCCTTTGTGCACTAAGTAATGCAGCTGCCGGTCAAGCAAGTAACCAGGAAGGGGTCCAAGAGGTGCCCTGGAAAATTTTGAACCAAATTTTTGAACCACTTCTTATTAAAACTTAGGGCCGATTCCAATCCAAGTCTACGTCTTCGTCTTCGTCTCGTTATAACAATTAGTGACGTCAGACCGAGACGAGCATCAAACATGCTCGTTCCAATTGGCTTGATTTTTGACATTTCGTTTACCTTTTCATGGTTAAGACTAATGTGCCTATTAGGCAGGAATTAATGAAAATTACACATTATTTTTGTTTCGAACCGTTTGATTTTAATTGTAAAAGCTATTAGCTTATAGTATATAAAAAATAATACAAAAGATTATCTATTTTCTTTAATAAAAGCTAAACATTCATTTGCATGAAGTCAACTCAAAGATTGACTCGATGAAGTGTTATACAAACTAGCCAAGCTCCAAGTTGTCTCGGTCTGACGTCACAAATTGTTATAACGAGATGAAGACGAAGACGTAGACTTGTATTGGAATCGGCCCTTAGTATTAAAAATGAAATTGCTGTGACAATCATTTGATTTAGAGAACAAAACAAGTCTGCATGGGACACCACATGGGTTATCCTTAGATCCCTTAGAATTCGTAATTCATTAATCATAAACAGAGCGCACGATTTCCTATTCAAACATCCCTTTATTGCGATCTTGTCTTCCGAAACTTACTACCACTTGGAAGACAAGATCGCTCCCCTTCAATTTACGTAAGAGGGAGAATGATCTTAATAAAGTTCTGTTAGAGTGTTAATACGGGTTTGATAAGTTCACATATTCAAAATTTCAGTCTGCTTAAATCCGTGTTAATTAGCTTATCTTTGTCCATCGGTTTAAGGTCCTTGCAGTCCTCTACCATTTCTGTGATACTTCTATCCCTGTTTTATATCCTCTTAAAGTGCAGTACGTATTTATGACTGTTAAATATTACCAGAATTTAAGAACTCTTAATTTAGTCTTGATGTGTCCAGGAAAGTGGAAAGATCTGGATTTAATTCTCCAGATTACGTAAAAGTACATTGTTAGGTTAATACGAACTCTTGCCTTCGTTAAAGAACTCTTTTATAATGTGAATTTTCTTTGGTCATAAAGCAAATCATACACTGAGCTCATAGATAAGGTTGTGACCCTTTTATCAATCTCAAATCTGTCTGCTTAGAATCTCTGTCGACCATGAATCTCATTCGTCCATGAATCATGCCCTAATAAAGAATATTTTTCAAGCATTTCATCCCAGAATTCATCATAACTCAGCTTCTGCTGAAGGTGAATTGTAGTTACAAAGGAACAAGATTGTCCATAGCTACAACTAGATTAACTGCTTTGAGTCGTGATTTCATCTTTAGCATTACCCAACCAGCAAATCGGAGCAATTGCACTTAGCTGGGTGGCGTCGGGTGCTTGGTGCTTGTGTGCGACTGGAAATCTAATAAATGTAATCTGACGTTAGGAATTGTAAACTATGTCATGTGGAAAATTGAAATGAATAATTATGAAGCAGATCTCTCACGTGCACTCCCTTTTACTATGACCCTCCAACACCCTTTGAAACTCTGTCCTACTTCGTAAAATTTTACTCATTCTATGGGAGTCTACACGTAGGCATAAAATGTTGGTGGTGCATATATCATACAGAAAAGCTCATTTATACAGGGTCTGTCTGTTACTCCATATTCAGGTAAACCTAGGCAGATGTAATTAAAAGTTTGTCATACTCTTCTCAGGTTAACTGACCTGCACAACTTCTCCAACTAATTAAAAACTCAAAATGAAGAAATTATTTATTCAAGTCGGCAGAGATGGGTGGAACAACATTCTCACTCTGACCGGATAATTGTTTGAAAGCGAAACATTAAAAAAGGGAAATAACAAATCTCATAATGAAGGACTTGTTTCTCTTTCCTTGTGGATTTTTCTCCAAATGAAAATAGCTTATTTCATTTCATATGCTCAGTTAGAGAAATTTTTTTTACATGATGAATGCTGAAGATTTCTTCTTAGTAGTTGGGAAAATTTGAAATTGCATTAAACTCTATGAAGTTTTGTCTTGTTAAGGACACACACAAAATGATTTACTGAGCTACTTCTAACCATTGATTTGATTTGATTGATTTGTAAATGAGTATAGTTGGTCTGCTTCAAAACAGAAACAACCCATGTCTGCTCAGAAACTGCCTAAGGTAGTAGTTCACCACGTCGTGCTTCCTGCCAATCCATAGTGCAATCTGTGGAAGCAGTCTGTCAGTCCATCGCCCTCTTCCATTACGGAGGTCCTGAACCATCTACTCAAGATAGTCTTCGAGTTAGCCCTGTTTCGACCTATCTCACCCTTTTTAAAGTAAATGGCTTTTATATCCATCGGAAGGGGTCCAACTTGGATCACCCTGAAAATGACGGCGGTTGCTGGCTCCGAGATTGTTAGGTATGCATGGAGGCTCTGCATTGAGGCTAGACGCTTCTAGTTCATCTCCACTTTTATTTCATCCTCTCAAATCTCAGCCCTGCACAGTAGTGTCAACTTCATAAGCATGCCCAGCTCAGCTTCTTGGATACAATCCTGTAACCAACTGCGAAAGGGTAGGCATTGGCCACCTCCCCCAGCATATCTTGCTAAGAAGATCTACAGTTCCCGGCTATCGCCCCAACCTTCTCCCGTCGGTGGACTCTGTTATTGATGGCAGGTCGTCCGACTGGTTTGGTCCAGCTTCTCGACGTCCAACCGCCCACACCCTTGTGGCCATCGTCGTTGGGCATCCGGAGAGTTGCGATCATGGAAAGCGATCTGGTGACCTCTGGCGTGAAATCCTTTAGTACAGTCCACCTCTTCACCAGCTATTTAGACAGAACTTCGTCACGTCGCCGGCGTTTAAAATGATCAGGTTTGTTCTGTCGGTCATTTCCATAATATGTCGAAACCAGGAGTTTGGAACGCCGTTGTAATCCCCCGCGATTACCACTCCGCTCATCCAGTCTATAGACTTCGTCCTCTAGGACGTATCTACTTTATCTCTGAAGTTCGGAATCGGCTCGTTTGGTGCAAAACAGTGGCATTGCTGTAGAGTGCCAATAGACAGTCCTGGGATTGCTCGCTGATGATAAGCAAGTCGGTCCGGAGCTCATATATAGTCTGATTAAATATATCGTCCTCTGTCTTGCTCTTATCTCTGCCCTTGTCAAGGATATTTCTAAGCGCCATACGCCTTCCAGGCTGAGGACGTATTTCCGGTTCTACAGTCCCAGCTTCAGCTCGGTGCAAAATATACAATACTCCGAGGCTGGGCACTCTCTCGCCAAAAAGCATTTTGAGACCTGCCAGTCAGCAGGCTCAAGTTCAACGCAACATAGACGTCCAGCTATCGTTTCTAGT
>QYTT01086714.1:72120-83057 GCA_006980735.1 Dasypogon diadema
AATTTGATGTTGAGATCCTTGAATGGCTTCATGTCTTGTTTACTATTTCTACATCTTGTGCTAAATTCTCAGATTGAACTGCAAGTACTGTGGTTTTTGTGGATTCCTTTAAGCCTGATTGAAACGCTGGTTATTTAGCTTTGAAATTGTTTTCTTGCTTGTTTCATTTCATTCCGACATCTGCATGTTGTCTAGTCTGGCTATAAGAGATTAAATTTGATTCTTCTAAATCTTCTTTAATTTCTTCAGTTTTTATTCTTAAAATATTCTTTACTTCTATATGCACTCTTAGAAATCTTTTTTTAAACTCTATAAAGTCCTGTTCTCTTAGTACTGTTCTATATAACCTCACAAATTCATCTTTTAGTTTCTCTACAACTAATTTCTTTCCTAAAATATAATTCGCATCAAATTTTCTCATTGCATTCTTTCTCAAATTATTCACTATCTATTATTTCAATTTCATTAATTACTACATTCACTACATATTAGTCTAATAAAACAAATTTTAAATCTATTTTCTTATTCTATTGCGTATTCAATTAAACATTCATCGTATTAAATTGTTTTGATACTAATTTCTCCATTTTGTTTTTTAATATCCTAAAAACTATGTAGACAATTACTATAACCAGAATAGTTGCTATAATATATTTTATCTCCATACGATGGCCTATAAATATATTTTTCTGCGCTGTAGGCGATGTCTATGCCGCATTATTAACCACTCCTGTTAATCAGTTTTTTTTTAAATGTTATTCCGCCCATTTCCTTCTTGTTGTTTCCTTAGTTCCTTTATGGCGTTTATATACAAATTTTTCTCTTTCTTCGTCATTGCTATTGCTGCCAGTCTGTAGAGATCTGCTAGTTTTCTTCTTATTTGAACCGCTTTTCCGGCGCGGGATCCCCTTTTCCTTAACTTAGGTTCCTTCAATTGTTCCTCTTGTTCCTGTTGTTCCGTTTGCTGTTGTTGACTTTTATCCTGTCTCGCCCGGTATTCTTCAGTTTTAATTGGCCTCGGTCCAGCTGTTTTGTCCTTTTGTAGTTCCTCTTGTAAGGTTGTTGGTAAGTTGGCTGGCATGGTCGCCATGTGATGAGATCAATTATTGTTAATCTTTATTTATCAGATCCGCCTAAATCAGCCCGCCGAATAACCTATAAGTATGTAACCCATATTAACCTTTCAGGCGCAAAGTACATGTAGCCTACAAATCAATTTGCTGCAAAGATGGAGCCGTTCTTATATAGTTGGCGCTATGGAGCAGCCAATAATAGTGAATTGGCGCAGAGCTTGCAGCCGAGATTGGATTTTGAATAAAAGAAGAAAAGAAGAAATTTTGTTGTTGTCTGATTCAATTACTCTGACTCTCTGATTTATTTTCGATTCGGACAATATTTATATACAATTTCCCAGCTTAATGCTAACATACTTAACCTACTTATTTACTAAATTAGTGTGACGCATGTGCTTATTGCTGCGTCATGAATCTTACTCATTAATTGCACATTGTTCCCGCATGGTGACATACATTTGGTTTACGTCACCCAGTGTTTATCATGGTTATTTGGGTGATTGCACCAGATGTGCAATGAATGAATAATTACGTTACATTTATAAAATTATTTTTTGATGGTGATTCATTCTGTCACCTTTTCTAAAGTAGAAATTGTTCTGTTCCACTAACAATTTAATGTCTTATTATGCTATCTAAATGTGCTATTATAATATAGTTACTATTGGATAGCTTAATGATTCAATCCATTCGCTTGTCTTATCTTATGAACACATAGTACAAGGTAATAACCTCACCTATGATTGACGTATTTCAAGAGGCACGCCTTCTAACAAGTTAGGATGATAGGATAAAAATCCACCACATCAGAAAATGTAAATTATGGAACTGGAACCTAGAACCAAGTCTAGCACTCTAAATAGGCAACATCACAGGCAACATTAACTACAAGCCTCGATTCATCAACGACCCTGAATTTTTTGGAATATTTGAAAACCATTTATGTAGAAGTTTTCAACTCAGTTTAATAAATTCAAATACATCCTGTCTTCTGGAATAAACTGACTTGGGTTTTCAGCGACAAGCTAATTAAGGCACTTCGCTCACCCGTTTGCCTCTGGAGCCGAGAGGTTAATAATCATCAGACATCAAGATCTTCGCAGCGGTTCAGCCCAGCCATGGCCTTATAGCCTTCCGGATGGCCTCATTTAAAAGTGTGGCGTAATTCTTGACGCCCCTCAAAGTTTTGTGCCGAATTATACAGTGCATTCCACACGGCTCCAAAATATAAATTTGTAAATGCGCTAGTTACGGATAAAGGGTAAACCGCTGAAGAACACTGGGGCTACAATGATGATGAACACCTCTGATGTGGTGTACAATATGACAGCGAGTCACATCCTTTGCGAATAAAAAATTAAAACCCAGAAACAAAAACTGTAATGTCACAACAATTTATAAGCACAAAGACGACTGTGAAAGCAGCACCTATTGTTCCATTCCCAAACTATTTTGTGACTGTAGAAAATTCATTTAACAAATTGAAATTATAGAGTCAAGTAAAACCTACGTGTGATCAAGGATCATCAGGGAATCAGAGGCAATAATAGCTAATGCCATAATGAGGTCTGCTAAAAGATTGACCGGACCGAAGTCATTCCTTAGAGTTTCATTATAAAGGACTAAGTTAGCTTCAACTGGTCATAAGTCCTGAATTTCAGCAGCAATCTACTTACACTGGGCTTTCTTTTTAACTCCTCACTGAACATTGTAAGCTGAAATACAAGCTAAAAAAAGTGGTATTAACCCTCTTACTACATAACAGATAAGCCGATATATCGGCTCAAGGGTGGTGAAAGGGTTAAGAGAGACCTTTTGCAATTTCTATTTGGTGGAGGACGAGGCAGTGGCTGACAATCTCTGGGATTGTGAAGCTATTGCAGGATGAATCCACAGATATTTGGCTTTGCAATCTTGAGCTGCTAGCCTATTGCAGTATTGTCAACTAAATGTGGGAAGTGTGAATATCTAAAGTATATGATTCAGTCCTGGAGATACAGAAGGCACCATATGTCGCAGTGCTTTTGAACTTGTACTTGCACAGCGATAGGGAACGCTCTTCCATATCCTATCCTATCTTTATTTTAACATTACCACGTACAAGTTGAAAAGATTACAACTCTTACTTGCACAAATGTTTGAATTAGTGAGCCTAAGTTTGAATCCATTTTTCACCGTGTGCAACGTTAATTTTAGCACAGTATGCACGATGAAGGGTAATTTCTTTGCAGATTTACATTTCACATTTCTGTACTTTCTTATGATCGTCTAAGAAAAGCAAATACGTGCTGAAAAGCAACTTAGATTCTGAGTTTTCCCCACATTTCTCATAAATCTTAACTTGCAAGTGGCTTGGCTTTGATTAAATCAGACCACAGAATAAAATTTACTACTTGAGCGCTAATGACACCAACAGTTTCAATACAGTGTACACAGAGGAACTTTTATCACCTGCCATTAATCTTGTTAGAAAAAGCAAAAAGTTATATAACTTCGTCAGTATGAAAATCTAAAAGCCCCAGATAAGTACTTTGGTGCCATGCAGCTGAAGTAATTAAGAAGAACTGGAGGGGGTTAAACACGTATAGTAGTACAAAGTTGGATCAACGCCTCTACTCCCAAGTCAAATTGTTAACTCAATTTCGCAGAAACAAGGAAGCACCCTAGAGTGCATCTTACCTGCATGTTTTTATCCCGGTGCACACCTCCAGATATGAGACACTAAAGCAGTTAAGTGTTGAGAGAACACCTGTACACGGTGTTTTTGTAATTAACTTTTGGTATTTCGCCAAGAGTTCTCCGAACGCCCCGCAATTCACGGCATGCCTTAAAGTGATTAAATATTGCTTCTGTATCCAGATGTTGATTCTGAACTTCGCCACTTTGTTTTCCATTGCTTGAATCGAATCCGTAATAGTTTAGCACCCTCCAGAATTCCGGCTTCAACATGCTTTCTTTATCTTAATATACGGAGTTATTTGCGTAATTAACATTCCGTTTTAAGTGAGCTTTGAATTAAGTGCTAACAAAAGCTCCCTCTTGTTTTAATTTATTTCCTACAGTTGAGATCCAATTCGTGGTCCAAATTATCTTTAATTTGGGATTCTTTAAAGTGTAGGTTTCTTTACCTTTTCTTTTAACTTTTCAAATGGATGTTTCTAAAGTGAAATAAATCTAAGAATAAAATTTGTTGGAGTTTTAGCAAGTAATTAAGCAACACAGCCTTGTAATGCCTTAACGTAGTTACGGTCTATGGTAGTAAGGGAATAATTATGTCACATAAATGATTGACAAGGATAACTCCTTCGACTTCTATACAGCGTAAATCGTGGTTGAAGAGTTTTATTCACTCAGTTAAGCAGTAGAGACATACATCCCTGCTGCAATACTATAATCCAATCACAGACCCAGTTGACATGGTGTGTGGTGACAAGGAGAGGAGACAGGGAAAGAGCGTGCTGAGCTGTAGCATATATGTGCCGTCAGAGATTGGAAGGGGTGCGTTGAACGAGATGCCGGATTTGGAGGTGAAGACGTGGAAATTCGAGGCAATGGTTGAAGATTCGTTCTATGATGGCGGGTGGGGCCAGATATTTGAAATCAGTCGGTTGGTCGAAGTTCGGGAACAATCTGGAGGGTAGATTGTCTCCCACTCCTCGGCGAGGAATAGAAACCTACATTGTGTGAAAAACGTTGCATTAACTGCAACACAGAGTGGTAGAATTAAGGAGGTAACCCGGGAAAAATTTTAGTTTCCAAAATTTAAAAAAAAAACAACAAATATATATACATTGCCCATGTGTTTAGTGTCTTATATGTGGGACGTGCAGCGTATCTGGGTCTGTTCGTGAAATTTCAAATTTATAAAACTTTATTCTTAATTGATCCAAATTAAATAAATATATTTAAAAATATTATTCCTTACAAAATACCGTAAAATGAGGTAACTTTGACAGCCGGAGTAACTTTAGCAGCAGTTTTTACATCAACAAACTTCTTAGGCTTAAGTGCCAAAAATGATACTCACGAAAAATTGAATACTACCTGGATCTTAGGCTGCCAAAGTTACTCCTCTTGCAAATTTTGCTACATTTTATCTAAATTTTTTGATGCAGAGTCTTTCCGCGGTAAATTTGCACTTGTCAAGCTTCTGTGAAGGCTATTCAATAACTATGTTAGTTCATTTTCAATTACAACCGCCCTATCAAACACATTAATTATTCATAAATTACATTTGACCGAAGCAAAACATTTAATATTCAAATCTTTTTTGCTCTTTTAGTGCAAATATGAAATTTATGAATTTGACGATCCACAAACTTTACTAAGTCCAGTTTCAACTAAAATCGCTAAAATGTAACGTTTACCAAAAATATCAATTAAATACTCGGTCAACTACTTGGTCTAGACCATAGACATCATAATATAAATAGACGGAGCGTTTCCAAACAAACGCATTAGATATTGATATCAAAATTGCCTAAAATTATAATTCTCTCCCTTAAACTCAAAATATGGAACTGAACTAAAATTGAAAAAATATATAGATGTATTGTTTTATATACATATCTATCCTTTGCATCCTCAAAAATTTATTTGACATTTTGCAGGAAAGGCCAACTCATCAACCAGTGAGAAAAATTTCGATTTTTCTGAGTTAACGTCTTCTTTGAACGGTTTTACTAATTTATATTGCGTGCCGAATTTTTTCAAATATATTTCCATTAATAATTGACGTAATTAAATGCTTTTATTGATTTTATGTAAAATGTGTACGTGGCAAATAGATTTTTATCCAATGCCTAAAGATTGCTTCAAATTTGACACTCCGTCCATTTATAGATATTAAAACGTCAGTGCATAACGTTGAGCAATTCCTTACCTGGAAGTATGAAATTTCGAGTTTGGATTCATCGATTTTATTTTTATTTTTTTCACACAAAATTTCTGGTTATGTAAATATATTTAATTAGGTATTTAGTTTCGCGAATTAATTTTAATTATATCGCACTCCGCATATCAAAAAACTCCAGTATGACAACTTTAGCAGCTAAGCAACTTTAAAGTTGTTCATTTTGAAGACTTGACAGCTGACAAACTGTCATTTAATAGCGATTTTGTTTAACTATTCATGATATTCGGCCGGTGCCTCATTTTCCAGTGGATCAAAGGAATATTTTTTCTCTGGTTGCAAGTTTTAGTAGCCAGTTCACGTATAACATGTGCACCCCCTGAGGAAAAATATCAAAATACACAAGTTCACTCTCAGTAACAACTAAATTTCTAACTTTTAAAGAAAGAGTTTTTCCATTGAACACTAAAGTCCGACACTGGCGATGAAACGAAAACTCTATATACGCTATATAATATATATTTTGTGATAAACTTTAAAAGATTGTAGCGGCTTATAGATGGTAAGTATTTATTATTTTATTTTTGGGATTTGAACCCAAGCCCACAGAGGAAAAAATCTACACACGTGCGCTTGAACCCTTCTCGGCCACCGGTGTAGGTGCTATTTTATAATGTTGATAGGTAATAAAAGAGAAGATATAATTTAATATTTTTTATTTCTAAATCTACACAGTTTCTTATAACAACTTTTTAAAAATTATTATTTGAGATTATAATTGAATTAAAACAATGGAGAATATAAAAATATTAGTATCAATAGCCTATTTGCTTTAAACGGTACAAAACATAAAAAGCCGTAATGAACTATAAAAGGCCCCAACGCTATGCTGTCTTCATTAGGTACCTACCCGACCGAAATACGAAAAAAGCCTGAAAACGGCCGGAAAAAGCCACCTCAGAAAAGAGAGTTCTTACAAGTTAGAGGTAACAAAAGCTAAGCAAAGTAAACCCGATTCAAGAAAAGGATTAAGGGCGCAAGATAATAGAAACTCTGGATTTTCAACTATAACCTAATCTGATTCTCGGTTAAATACTTTAGAAGATGTGTAATTCAACAAAAAAAGTCAGCTGCGATGATGGGTATTCAAATTCAAAGTAGGTTTCGTGGCTGATTGCTTCAAAAAAATCACCCGACGCCCGAACTCTACATTTCTCATCACTTTCTTACGCTCTTTCTTGATCGGAACTCGTGGGTACTGTGGGATAAGTGGCAGTCCTAAAAAGTGAAAAATTACTGGTATTTTTTAAGCAAAAGGAAAATCAAAAAAATTTTCAAAAACTTATATTTCTTGTTTGAAAAGACTATTATTTTTTAAATTTAGCATTATTTCTTTTTTTTTATTTCAGAGGTTCACATAGACCCCAAGGCTTTTTAGTTCAAACATTTTTTTCGTTTATCTGTTCCATATCAGTTTTTTAAAATTCCCCAAAATTTTCTTATTGTTGTGCCCCTTAATGCGCTGCTACGTGCAGTAGTCGCTTAATATTTCCCTTTGAACCATGTGCAGTCCTTTTCGATTCAAGGAGTCTCTCAGCGTATATCCCTTTAAGTCGACTTCAATGATGTTAAAATCATTCAAACATCTGAAAAGAATTTTTGATCCATTTAGCTGCCTGTTCCACGCCCATGATAGATAGCAGAGCCCGTTTTCCAAACGAGGCTACAAGAGCCTACTAGCAAATAATCCATAGCAAATTCCAAACGACCTTTTAGTTTCCGGGCCGAATATTTGAAATGTAAATGCAGATGAACTACACACTGGGGCATTGAGAGCCGGCTTTGAAACACAACTACAAATGGCATATCGAACGCATTCTTAATAGCTCGGAAACGAGCGCGGAATTTATCGCCTTCGTGTTTGCCAATCATTAAAAAGTTCAACACACAGTGCAGGAGAAGGGTATACGTATTGTTCCTTTCATCCTGATAAACTGCCATTTCCATTCGCCGATGCCAATGAAAGCCCTGTCATAAACATTTCAAGTCTTTCAGAGGGAAAACAATTTCTGATTCAATAATTCGATAGCTCCATGATTCCATAGCACCATGTTTCCATAGTTTTCGTGTTTGTTTCAATTCTTTACATTTTGCAGACATCCGTGGCCGGCTGTGATGAATCCTTGGAACAAATATTTACTAGAGGGCTTGTTGGTTGGCTGAACAGGAGTCAGTAGATACGTAGGTGGAGTGCTTCCCAGGCAAACATACTGGAGAACTCTTTGTGGCACTACCTTCGAGTTTTCACAGATATTGAATTTTCAACAGGCGACCCTGGAGGGCTTACACTACATCTGTTACTGGAATTATGGCTGGGAACTTTGTATTTTCTGATTCAATTTAGTTTTCTTCTGCAAATTTCTATTGTTGCTTTCGTTTACCGAATTATTGAAGGACTAGATTGAAAGTTTTATGCGCTCAATAAAACGTAAATTTTGACAAAGTATGGCGGCAAAGAGTGCTAGTCTGAAGGCTCATAATAGGAAGAGTTTCATATCTTTGATGAGGACAGTTGGGTACATTTCCTGTTCAACTTTTTGATTATACTCCCATAAATAAATCCAGTTCACAAATGTTTGTATTAAGCAAACTGTCACTCCACAAAGTTACATATCTGCAATTATGTTTTCCGTCGCCTTTTCTTTTTTTCTAAAATGTTCCACGCCACAAATCAGCCATTTTTTCCAGGGAATTTTGTTCTCACTTTCCTGCCAAGTGGACGTAAGGGCTTAGTAAATCAGAACCCTCCCCATTCTTCGAACATAAAAGCTTCAAATTCTTTTATTCTTTGCTTTTTTATGTTCTAATCGCTCCACTGTGTGTGTGTAACCCCTTTTATACCATGAAAGTGAAAAAATTAAACCTTTTTAAGTATATGGATCAAGTCTCTGGAATTTGAATTCACTCAAGCCTATGGGTATCCTTTGGGCTATAAATACCATCTCTAATGTGCCTGGAATGGATTGTTTGCCCGTTTTTGGCTATCCTACCAGTAAACGTCGGCAAAGGGAGGTCATCAGTGATTCAAAAGCGAATAGGGACTGGGCAGGGGTAAAATATTTGTGTCTGTGCTGCTGAATAAATTATCCTCCAGATAACGATTTATAATGTAAGGAATTTCCCAAAATTATATCTTCCTTGCATGGGTTTCACTCTAAAAATTAATTCTCATTGAATTATGTTATGCGGCGTAATCCTTTGAAGGTATGTTTAGTCCTAGTTATTTCATTCTGGAAGTTACTGTGCAATAAATAAAAAATATCTGCTTTTACGGGTTCAAATGAATATTAAAATGTAATTAGCAGGTGGGATTCATTCGAAAGGGCATTTTGGGACGTGGAGCTTTTAACAAACCAGGGGTTCACCAAAGCAAAGGTAAGGATAATTTCTACGGACGTTCCGTTGTTATGCGAGTGCATATGACGCAACATTTTAAAACAATTCAAATGAATTAAATGAGATTTATAAGCAGTATCTAAATTAATTAACGAGATTTTTAGAAAGCGATTTTCTGTTTAAACTTTTTTCATTAAATTTGCTCAGTAACGTGCAAATAGAATGCGAACTCAACTGAACTGGGTTTAAATTATAAACACCAGAAAGATTTAGACAGCAGACGTTAAGGCTCTTCGAAGCACCTGCTCGTAGATCCAAGTATCATGATTGCTTAGGAAGCAGGTAAAAGGGCTCCAATAAATCTGGAATACTAGCTGCGTATGTTTAGGCAGGGTGACCTCCGATTTCAATTAAGACCAATTCCTAGGATATTCTTCCTTATATGTCTGTTAATTCTGTGTGGCTCATCAGAAATCCATGGATCACAACAGAAATATAAAAAAAAATGTGTCAAATTGCATGAAATGGGTACAGGTTCTTTCAAAAATTGAGCTATTCTTTCAGATAAGGTAACTAAATACGACCAATTCAGGAGAGGGATGTCTGTAACTGAGATGTCGAAATTATTAGAAGCAACCAGAAATCAATTAAAATTAATACCATGATACCTTCAAAGAACTTGTTCAGAAAACGAGTCAAAACTACGGAGGGGACTGAAAAGAGTAAATCGCTGACACTTGTTAGTGAAAAAGATTTAAATGACGTCAAGGTAGGAAAATTGCCGTGGTGTGATGTCCAATTTGTGGGTTCTAGTTGTAGACTAGTTCAAGTTCATCTGCAGAATATGGGCTTAAGCCATGAACGGACCGCTGCCTAGGAATCAGAAGAGGAAAATCAAGTCAATTGTTCTAAAATTCTTTTATGTTTTTTTCTATCAGCTTAGGCGCAGAAACGAACTAAGTATTGAGCTATGTTAAAATTTACAATTTTTTTAATGTATTGCCTGAACTTAGGTCTTATGCTCTTTTATCGTAGTTTCATGGACACTGCTCCAAGGAAATCGCAAGGCTGATTCCTTGTAGATCAATCCCTGCGCGTGATACCCGCGCATCGAGCCATCTTCACCCTTTCCTTTTTGAGTAGAAGGACTGAGTAGAACAGTGAAATTCTACGAATTCTTCTTGAATAGAACAATACGAATGTGGAGCCGACTACCATCACCATATTCTGTCTTTCCTCAGGAAGGACTACAGGCGACAGCTGTTCAAGCTGAAAGTACACCGACACCTTCACCTGACATTCTAATTCTCTACCTCTCCTTCATACTTTCCTTTTCGTCAAGGCTGTGCTATAGTATGATAGAGTATCCTCTGAGCTTTGACTACACCGTAAAAAATGTTTTATTTTCATTGTAAAGCCCAGTATGCAGTTCGAGCGAAAATTTGGGTTCCTATACCAAACCTATGTAAAAAAAATCCAACCGAAAAGTTATCACCGAAATTTTCGGTTCCGATTTCGCAAAGTGGTACGCTGCTCACGCGAAAAATTTTAGTTAGCATTCTAGGTTGAAGATGGCGCTTTGATGTGCTGTGGAGACTTTTTCCTCAACGATTTAT